>JASDQU011103328.1:14652-25574 GCA_032191745.1 Picea mariana
ACAGAAGCCTACCTTAATGAAGTTGTGGCTCAAAGCCTTGAAAAATCCATAGAAGTTTTACAAAGTTGCAGGAATTTGCTCCCCCTTGTAGAGGAACTGAAAATTGTAAGCAAATGCATTGATGCAATCACTTCCAAGTCCTATAGGGAACAGATGGCACTGAGCCTATCACATCTGGATTATAGCAACTCAGGCAGGCTATAGAGCAAGAATTGTTAGCAAAATTGTTCAAGCGGAGATTGGTAGATCGAAGATCTATCAATTCTTGGTGTTGAAATGTATAAAAAAGTAATATAGGCCATGAAATCCAAAGGGATAAGGCATGAGAGCATTGAGAAATTGCTCATGCATTATGCCGAGTAGGCCCTCAAAGGGCTTTCCAAGAAATGGGATGYGGTTTGCCATCGGATAGACAATAATAACACAATAAAGATGGAARATGTATACCAGGGAATAATGTGCGCTCARCTTCAAAATTTTACCAAAGATCTAGCTGATCACACAAGTGAAAAGTGATTGTCGGCTTCCAAGCTACTAATAAGAGCTTTGATAGCCTCTTTCAATACTCGCCAATCAATTGAAATCAAAACCACAATGGTATCGGCTAGTAAATTTCAGACTTCCTCACTCTGGAATTGAATTAAAACCCTCGTTTGAAGGATTGTCCCACCATCGTGGCCACCAGACCATGGAGGGAGTCGGGAGGTTGGCAAGGGTTACGTTTTTTGTGGAAAATTTTAGGTTGTCCCTACACCCCAGCGATACACGATACTCTGGCTCTCCAGCCTATTCACAATGCGGATCTTAAAAAAATTGATCAAACTAACCCAAAATGGCATACAACAAATTAAAATAGAAGAGAACTCTGTGGCTTACCTACCTAATGGACACTTTAGCTGCGAGAGCAATCACGTTGGCACAAAAGACAACAACTTTCCAGGCATTGTCCACTCGACTCTTGATGTTGTTGCTTATTTCAAAGGCTTTCACTCTCATCAATAGGTCCATACAGAGCCACCTCACCGGAGCTGAAAGATTGATTGTTGAGTCAGTGATCCGCAGAAGAAATAACAGAGTCAAAGCCTCACTAGACGACACCCTACGATTGAAAATCTGCATGTAATAATCTCAAGGAATGACCATAGATTTCCTCAGAAAATCTAGCATGCTTAATTGCAGGCAACTTCTTTGTGGTATCCAAGGGGATAAATTTGTCTCCCTACAAGGGTTCGAAATAGGCTTGGAAGATTCAAGAAAGTTCACATTTTTCCTCTGGTGATACCTGAGAAATCTGGTGGCTGACACTGCTCACCCATCATAATGCTTCTCTATCACACAAAATCTCCTCTGCCCTCCTCCATGGGAGCATGGTCATATGCCTTCAGTTCAACATCATCTTCTTCCTCTTTTGGTGCCCATTTCTTAGAAATTGACAGCTTTAGCCTTCCAGCGTCATCTTCTTCCTCTTTTCGCACCCATTTCTTAGAAATCAGCAGCTTCCTGTTGCTGTTCACAAACACCCGCCCCGGAAACTTGAAAGTCTAGAACTAAACAAAAGCAACAACACCATCAGTATGTACAGAGGGCTAAATCTAGCACAGAGAGGAGTAGATCTGATCAGTATAAATCTTTGTTGGCCACTACCTTCCTGGACACTGGTGAATCCTCCTCTTCTACTATGTCTGTCGCTTCATTTTTGAGCATTAGAATCACCAATTTTATCGTGTTCAAATGACTGAAGAATCATATATTAATTAAAGCACTCCAAGCCAGTGAAAAGGGAAGGATAAAGCCAATGAAACTGGAAAGGATAAGGGCGGGCGGGCGGTGAAGAAGTATTTGTGCACAGGGACAGGTGGTTGGTGAATAAGTAGAAAACGACAACTCCCAAATATCCCCACGTGATTTTTTACATTTGACACATGGAATGCTTTCATAGGTCATTGACAGACGACGAAAGGTCTCGAGAGACCTTCCCCTAAAAGAACGCCTTCRGCGTAATTATAATTTCATCTTAATTTATGTTTTGTATATGATTCAATAATGCACTTAAAAATTAATATCTATATTTTATAAAAATACATGTTTAATGTAAATGATTATTTATTTTAATATTTTTAAATATAGAACTTAAAAAAGCTTTGTTTTGTTTACTTCAATTTTTTTTAAATAAGAGATTTAACATCCTTTAATAATTTTATGTAATTAAATTGTACAATGTCAATATTTAATATTAATAATTTAATATTTTGAAATAATGTTTTTAGATAATGTTAGATAGTTGATAGGGATCACCATCCATAAACAATCGCAATAACAACAATGAACACCATCAGCTGATGCCATTATTTAGAGAGATCAATTAACAAAATGGTTACAGAGATCAATTAACAAAATGGAGAAGCATAAATGTTGGGAAAGCAAAGAAATTGCAATTTTAATAATAATAATATGTATACCTCGTCGAGAGAAGCATGAAATATGTTGAGCTCGAGAGAGCGGGGAGGGAACTGAGGCAGCCCATTGGTTGGAACGATGGGAAATCCCTACTTTTATTTGCAAGAGTCAAATGATGTTAACATTAATCTTGAAAGCTTTGTCGGCCACTACCTTCCTGGACACTGGTGAATCCTCCTCTTCTACTATGTCAGTCGCTTCATTTTTTAGCATCAGAATCACCAATTTCATCATGTTCATATGACTGAAGAATCATATATTAATTAAAGCACTCTAAGCCAGTGAAAAGGGAAGGATAAAGCCAATGAAACTGGAAAGGATAAGGGAGGGCGGGCTGAAGGATAAGGGTGGTGCAGTAAGGTGGTGAAGAAGTATTTGTGCACAGGGATAGGTGGTTGGTGAATAAGTAGAAAATGACAACTCCCAAATATCCCCACGTGATTTTTTACATTTGACACATGGAATGCTTTCATAGGTCATTGACAGACGACGAAAGGTCTCGAGAGACCTTCCCCTAAAAGAACACCTTCGGCGTAATTATAATTTCATCTTAATTTATGTTTTGTAAATGATTCAATAATGCACTTAAAAATTAATATCTATATTTTATAAAAATACATGTTTAATGTAAATGATTATTTATTTTAATATTTTTAAATATAGAACTTAAAAAAGCTTTGGTTTGTTTACTTCAATTTTTTTTAAATAAGAGATTTAACATCCTTTAATAATTTTATGTAATTAAATTGTACAATGTCAATATTTAATATTAATAATTTAATATTTTGAAATAATGTTTTTAGATAATGTTAGATAGTTGATAGAGATCACCATCCGTAAACAATCGCAATATTGAGCCCGCTAGCCTGGGAGTCCACTTGTCAATTTGTATATCGCAAAACTCCGAGTGTTATTTGGAGGACACGGAACAATAGAAGCGCAATTCTGAGCCCGTCGGCCCGCAAGTCTGCCTGTCAATTTATATATTGTGGAACTCTGGGTGCTATTTGTAGGACAGGAACAATATAAGCACAATTTTGAGCCCGCCCTAGAACCTGCGATCCAAAAAGTGGCTAAGTATGGAATGCGGAATCCGTACATGCTTTATAAAATCCCATGTCCATACTTTATAAAAGTACATATTTAACGTGTATAATTATTTATTTCGATATTTTAAATATAAAATGTAGTAATATATAACGTACTTATCCTTTAGATTTCTTGACTTTTATTTTAATATTTTTAAATATAATCATAAACCTAATTATAAGTTCATCTTAATTTATGTTTAGTATATGATTCAATAATGCACTTAAAAATTAATATCTCTATTTTATAAAAATACATGTTTAATGTAAATGATTATTTACTTTATTGTTTTTAAATATAGAATTTAAAAAAACTTACTTCAATTTTTTTTAAATAAGAGATTTAACATCCTTTAATAATTTTATGTAATTAAATTGTACAATATCAATATTTAATATTAATAATTTAATATTTGGAAATAATGTTTTTAGATAATGTTAGATAGTTGATAGGGATCACCATTCGTCAACAATCGCAATCTTGAGTCCGCCAGCTCGGGAGTCCGTCTGTCAATTTGTATATCGCGGAACTTCAGGTGTTGTTTGGAGGACATGGAACAATAGAAGCTCAATTTTGAGCCCGCCAGCCCGACAACCCGCGATCCAAAATGTGGCTAAGTATGGAATGAGGAAGCAGTACATACTTTATAAAATCTCGTGTCCATACTTTATAAAAGTACATATTTAATGAGTATAATTATTTATTTCAATATTTTAAATCTAAAATTTAGTAATATATAACGTACTTATCCTTTAGATTTCTTGATTTTTATTTTAGTATTTTTAAATATAATCATAAACCTAATTATAATTTCATCTTAATTTATGTTTTATATATGATTCAAAAATGCACTTAAAAATTAATATCTATATTTTATAAAAATACATGTTTAATGTAAATGATTATTTATTTTAATATTTTTAAATATAGAATTTAAAAATGTTTTGTTTTGTTTATTTCAATTTTTTTTAAATAAGAGATTTAACATCATTTAATAATTTTGTGTAATTAAATTGTAAAATATTAATAATTTAATATTTGGAAATAATGTTTTTTTATAATGTTAAATAGTTGATAGGGATCACCATCCGTCAACAATCACAATCTTGAGCCTGCGAGCCCGTCAGTCCGCCTATCAATTTGTATATAGCGGAACTCCAGGTGTTGTTTGGAGGACATGGAACAATAGAAGCGCAATTTTGAGCCCACCAGCCCGGGAACTTGCGATCCAAAAAGTGGCTAAGTATGGAATGAGGAAGTTGTACATACTTTATAAAATCTCATGTCCATACTTTAGAAAAATACATATTTAATGTGTATAATTATTTATTTCAATATTTTAGATCTAAAATTTAGTTATATCTAACGTACTTATCCTTTAGATTTCTTGACTTTTATTTTAATATTTTTAAATATAATCATAAACCTAATTATAATTTCATCTTAAAATACATGTTTAATGTAAATGATTATTTATTTTAATATTTTTAAATATAGAATTTAAAAAAGTTTTGTTTTGCAATTTTTTTAAAACAAGAGATTCAACACCTTTAATAATTTTATGTAATTAATTGTACAATATTAATATTTAATATTAATAATTTAATATTTGGAAATAATGTTTTTAGATAATGTTAGATAGTTGATAATAAATATTCATTTTTTAAATATATTTAATTAGTAAAAATAACAATGGCATAGAATGGATTAAGAGAAACTACAATGTTGAAAAGTAAATAAAAAGAAAGCATTGATAGAATTTGGTTGTGGTTATGTATTTTTTGGCTATGGCATTACCACAAACTAATTTGAACTATTTAGTTTAAATGGTATTGAATTGATACATGTGAGCATATTTTGCACTTGTCCATGATAATCTTGTTCTGCAACTATGCAACTATAAGCTGGGAATAATCTTTAAGGATAAATTAACTTTTAATTTACTCTTAATTAACTCAACAAATTAACTATTAAATAAATGATAAATACATAAAATAAAATAAAAACAAAATAAAATATGCAATAAAATCAATCATTTACTTTTAGGCAAGGACTATGCTACCATGCAACACTTGTTTCTTTCTATTAACGGTTCATTCTTTGTGATTTCAGTCGATCATCCCTCTGTACTATTAACAATTCATAATTTGTGATTTCAACCTAATGACTCGATTTAAAGGACAATTAATTATATCATATGGTATGTATTAAACATTTACATAATATCATAAAAAGATAGAGCAGTAACTCCACACCTTGATAAAGAGAGAATAATGAATGTGAAGCTTCTTCGAGGGGACGACCTCCTTTAACAATAAAAAAAAATTTACAAGATGAAATGATTCTAAAACTAAGTCTCCTTGGTGTGTGTGTGTGTAAGAGACAAAGGGTACAATTACAATTAAAGAGTCTAGCCAACAACACTAATATAACAATATGAATATGATAACTTCATATGTAGGGCTTTACATAGGGCTTTATGCTTAACATGGAGCTTTGTCTAGGGTTTAACATGCACCTCCCCTTCAAACAAGTGTTTTCCTCAACACTTGATTAGATGCAGATGTTTATGCATAAAGAACATATATTTCCATGTCGCCTCTTCCATCGGTAGTGTTAGGGACCTAACGTCTCTAACCCCCCACATAGGTTGAATAATATGTTTTCTATGTAATAAAGGTCAACATTAGTACATAAGACCTATATAATAATGTGGACAAGTCTAATTTAAGAAGACTTAATAGAAGCTTTCGTTTCTAGAAAGATCTTCTTCTAGAATGTTCTTCAGAAAATAGAATTAGTATAAATAAGAGTAGAAGGCATGGGGATTCTTGTATTGAGAATTATTGTAATAGAGCTCTACTTTGTTGGTGGTTTCCCCCTCGAAAAGGCAAGTGAACTTGGATTTTTATCAATAAAGGTATCATTTTTGTATTGTTATTCTATATATTTTGTTGTTTCGCTGGTAATTGCCACAATATTTATGTTTATGTTTATTATATTACATCTGATACCTTATAAGTGGTATCAAAGCTCTTTCCTCTGTAGAAACTGTGGGAATTTGTTTTCAAGGTAGAGACGTGTATTGTCGACATCTTTAAAGCACAGAGATATGTCGTTCAACATGAAAAACTACGAATGGGGAAGACTACACCCAGGAAATACAAACGGTTTCACAAGATTACTTGAAACAAACATTTCACCTTGTTAGAAACCTCTGTAACTTTTGTTGGTACCCCTTCAAGTAGTACCGCATCAAACAAAATCTATACATGCCCATTAATCCCACATACCGTCAAGTATATAGGGAGTCCCCTAGGTCTACTTTGTCGCCTGACTACTATAGTGACACCAAGAACAACACTTGGGAAGATACTCTCTAGTACCAAGGTAAAAGAGTAGTATGAATAAGGGTACGATCAAGCCTCCTTAGTTGGTGCCCTAAGATATTGGGCTAAGTATTATTGTTCGATCTCGCACGTATATCAGAGAGTTATAACACAGGGAAGACCCTTGTTTGTAGGAACCCTAAAAATCCTAACCCTTAGGAACATAACAGAACAAAAAATGAACAGAAGGGATATCTCTTCGTGCAACCATGCCTCCTACATCCTCGTTGCAAAATTCCTACACAATTTTTCTTGTTAACAATTTGAGAATTTTGTCATTCCCTAGATTCCCACTAGATTCCTCTCTCCATCTCGATCATAGTGGTAACCATCACTTATAAGCATATTTTTTCCGTGGACCCACCCACCCTTCCTGACACCCTTATTTGGGACATATCCCATTAACTTCCTCTCTTTGCATTGATCGTCGTGGCACCAGTAACCCATTTTCTGTGTGGACCCACCAACCCAAGTCACTCCCCAATGACCCACACTCGAAAAAAGACTTTGATAGTTGCATCATTGACATGGACAAAACCAATCAGCAAACCAAGAAAGATATCTTTGACCTTAATTCCAACATTGCTTCCATCAATTCTCGGCTCCTCCAATTTGACACCATCAATGCCCAACTCACCGATCTAGAAGAACTTCCATCATCAATGAACAAACTGACTACAATGTTTACCCAATCCCAAGATCATCTCTCTTCTGCACCACCTTATAACCCAGAAGGCATTGAATCCTTTGATTCCACGCCCTTTCATTCCAACCACTTTCAACATGAACTGCATCTTCCTAGAGTCGAGGTGAACAAATTTGATGGCTCTGATCCCACGGGTTGAGTCACTCAAATGAAACATTATTTCTCTTTGCATGGCATTACTAATGACTTGGCCAATATTCATTACGGTATCCTCTATCTAGATCCTAAACACTGGAAATGGTGGAAATGGCATAAAGCTTTACGCTAAGGGTATGTTGTTTGGACACATTTTTTGGCCGAAATTTATGTCCACTTTGACATTGACACACACCATTTGGGTCGTTTGACCAAGTTGAAATAGTCTCACACAGTGGAATACTTTATTTTCACCTTTGATCACTTAGCTTTCAAAACGGAGGGCATTTCATATGCCTTCTTCAAGGAATGCTTTATCAATGGCCCAAAGGATGACATCCAAGCCTATGTCCTAATGGATTTCCTCCAGACTTGGTTGGAAGCTACAAAACACGCCAAGGAAGCACAAAAGGTCATCTCTTCTCATAATAGAAAACCATATTTTATTCCTTTCTCTAGACCCCCCAATCCTTCCCCTCATGCCACTTCTTTCAAGATCCATAAATTAACTAGGGTTGAAATGGTTGAACACTAAATCAACGGCCTTTGCTATAATTGTGATGATAAATATTTTTCATGGCACAAGTGTAAAGAACAAAAGATTTTTGTGGCCATTTCTGAGGATTTTCTGACGAGGACATTGATGTTTCCCCTATTGAATAAATACCCCAAGTCAATGGTCTTACTCCACCCTCTGATCCTCTAGAAGTTGAACCGTTGATTTCACTAAACACCCTCATTGGCTTTTCTACTCCCCAAATCCTCAAGTTAATTGGCTACATTAAGCATAGGAGAATCATCATCCTAGTTGACAGTGACAACACCCACTTTTTTTATCCATCGCCGCAACGCCCAAGAAATCGATTGCTATATCTGTGCAGTCAAAAATTTTCAGATCATGATTGCCAATGGTGGTTCCATGAAATGTGAGGGGAATTGTGAAAATGTGTGCCACAAATTGGTTAGTACCACCTGAAACCTCATATGTTTTCTATTAACATGGGTGGTTGTGACATTATGCTTGGTACTTAATGGTTACGCACTCTCGTCCCTATCACCATGTATTTGAAGGACTTAACCATGCAATTCCAATAGGAGGGACATCAATATAAGTTCCAAGGCATCACAATAGACTCCTGTGAGATCATCAGTTCCCACTACATGGAAAAGCTACTAAAACAAGGTCATTCTGGCATTATTTCCCAATTCCATTCCATCAATCATTTGAGACACCCTCTGTGCATCCTGACCTTCAAGCAATAATCTCCCAACACCAAGTTGTTTTCCAAACTCCCCAAGGACTACCCCCTACCCGTGACATCCATGATCATTCCATTCCACTCGTACCGGGAAGTCTTCCTCCCAATGTTCACCCTTATTGTCACCCCTTCGCCTAGAAAATTGAAATTGAGAAAATTGTTCAAGAGTTGCTAGAAGCGAGTGTTATCCATCCTAGTACCAACCCTTATTCTTCCCCTGCAGTCATGGTACTCAAGAAAGAAAGCACTTGGCACATGTGTCCTGATTTTCACACCCTCAACAAAATCACCATTAAAGACAAATTTCCACTTCATGTCATTGATGACCTTTTGGATGAATTGAGTGGTGCTCAGTACTTTACCAAAATTGATCTTCGTTCTAGCTACCACCAAATATGTGTGAAATAAGAAGGCATTCCCAAGACTGCCTTTCAAACCCATGAATGTCACTATGAGTTCTTGGTCATGCCCTTTGGATTATGTAATGCCCCCTCCACTTTTCAAAGTCTCATGAATCGTGTCTTCCATCCTTTCCTCCATCATTTTGTCTTAGTTTTCTTTGATGATATTATTATCTATAGTAAAATTTGGCAATCCCATCTCTCCCATCTGGATTAAGTTCTACATCTATTGTCTAAGCACAAACGTTTTCTCAAACAGTATAAATGTGCTTTTGGAGCCTCTGAAGTTGAGTACATGGGTCATATTGTTGGCAAGGATGGTGTACGGGTGGATCCTAAGAAAAATGAAGCTATGAAGGACCGACCTTGTCCTAAGATGCTTAAAAGTTTGCATGGTTTTCAGAGTTTAATGACCTATTATCGCAAGTTTGCTCAAAATTATGGAAACATTGCAATTCCTCACATTGCACTCCTTAAAAATGATGTTTTTAGTTGGACTCCATCAACTGTTCAATTCTTCCACACCTTAAAAGAGGCTATGTGCACAACCCATGTCCTGGCACTACCAGACTTCACCAAGACTTTTGTCTTGGAATGTGATGCTTCAAGGAAAGGAATTGAGGCATTCCTCATGTAAGATGGCAGATCTTCGGCTTTCAATAACAAACAACTTTCAAAGCGACATTTGGGCCAATCAACCTATGAAAAAAAAATGTTGGTTGTTCTACATGCAGTGGCTCTCTGGCCTCATCATATACTGGGGCAATGCTTCCAAATTAAAATTGATCATCGTAGCCTCAAGTATTTTCTAGAACAAAGAATTTCATACCTAGAGCAACAAAAATGGGTGATGAAGTTGTTTGGATGTGATTATGAGATCATTTACAAGAAGGGAAAATAAAATCTGGTTGTTGATGCTCTTTCCAAGTGTTAACACATAAGAATGATCATGTCAAGGAGGATTTATGGTTTTCATAGCCTACAATTTAACCATTTCTCCAGGGATTATGTCATACCATCAACTAACAACCTCCTCGAAGTGTGCACACTATATTTGAGTTGGTGTTGCGAACTGGCGCTGCAAACTAGTTAAGGAGGAGCGTTGTAGGTTGGATAGGTTGCAAGAACTCACGTTTGGAATTATAAACATCCATAGCAGCCTTAGGCCCATCAGGTACTCCACGAGGTTTTTCATCATGTTTGAAGGTCGAGAAAGTGGTTTTGGATGTTTTTTCCTTTTGGCGTTGCGAACTCATTTCCTGTAGCAACTGCTTCTAAACATTTGATCATAACTCCAAAATGGTGATGTGGGTTTTTCTGAAATTTTTTGTCAAGGAGAATGATAATGGAATTGACTTGTTGACCAAATTTAAGCCTAACCCAATTTGTAATTCGAGAGATATAATTAAAACAACAGTGCGCTGCAAACTCTTTGTTTTGCATAGTTGTTGGATATTCACCTTGTTTGGAGGTTTCCACCTGTCAA
>JASDQU011103328.1:33649-47097 GCA_032191745.1 Picea mariana
TAGTCAGTTTTCCAAATCCAGTGCCTAGTAGAGATGAATGGGAAGGTTACCTTCCCATATTTAGAGGAGAAGATTGGGAATTACCAACTGAACACTTGCTAGATTTCCATGATTTTATTCATCGACTTCATATCGTGCATGAGGATGTTTAGATCAAGCTTTTCAGGTACTCATTGGAGGGAATAGCTTGTGACTGGTGTCGATCTCTTCCAGTTGTCAATATCAACTCTTTGACAAGTTTTCATGCTGCTTTTAATTTGTTTTGTAAGGAGTATTTTTCTGCTAAACATCTTTATGAAAAATGTTGTGATGAGTTTTCTTTACTTTGTAAAGACTTTGCTTGTCACGAAAAGCATACTTGTGATGAAGAATTTTCCATAGAAGAAAGTATTTTTCATGACGATCAAGAGGTTTTGAATGATCTTCATTATGATATGCCTTCACAAGAAAATGGACTAGAATCAGATAGACATGTCTTGAATACACTACTTGTTGACAACTCTCATTTTCAGCTTGATTATTACAAATGTAAAAATGAACTAGTCCCAACTATAGATCTTGAGATCCCATTTCATATTCACCCATATTCACTGGAAATTGGTGAAAAGAGTGTGAATATATTGCATCATTTTTCAAGTCGACCCATGCTTGAATCAACCAAGGAGGAATTCATTGATGAGCCACAACAAGTTTTGTACAAATTTCAATACCCAGTTGTTATCTATATGGAGATGTTTTGCAACAATAGATTTTCAGCTATTATCATCATAAGATCAAAGTTCCTGGATTGTAAGTATGATTTTTCAAGGAAGTATGTGTGGCTGACATTATGTCTCTATTGTTACTTAGTGCTTAGTTGTCAAGACGAGGAAGAATATCATTCAATCACAAAGTTATTAGTATGGTCACTGAGGAAATTTGTATATATTTGAAAGTTCAATTTTTCAACAGTTAGGAGTGGGAATGTATATAAATAAGCTTGTCATGCAAGCATTTGGTTTTCAATTTGAATGCAACCTTAAGTTTGCATTTGGTTTGCAGTGGTTTTTGTTTTCAGTGTGTGAATGTTCTTAGTTTTCAATAAGGATCAAAGGTGCTCTCAAGCATACATGTTTTGTGGACAGAGATGGAATGGATAAGGCACTCGAACTGCATGTTCTTGGTAGTCCACAGGGAACATGCCATCCCCTGTGGAGCCAGATGTTAACACATAAGAGTGAGCATGTCAAGGAGGATTTATGGTTTTCAAAGCCTACAATTAACCATTTCTCCAAGGATTATGTCATACCATCAACTAACAGCCTCCTCGAAGTGTGCAAGCTATATTTGAGTTGGTGTTGAGAACTAGTTAAGGAGGAGTGTTGTAGCTTGGATAGGTTGCAAGCACTCACGTTCGGACTTATAAACATCCACAACATCCTTAGGAACATGAGGTACTCCATGAGGGTTTTCATCCTATTTGAAGGTCGAGAAAGTGGTTTTGGATGTTTTTTCTTTTTGGTGTTGCGAGCTCATTTCATGTAGCAGCTGCTTCTAAACATTTTATCATAACTAAAAAAACGGTGACGTGGGTTTTCCTGAAACTTTTTGTGGGGGAGAATGATAATGGAATTGACTTGCTGACCAAATTTCAGCCTAACCCAGTTTGTAATTCGAGAGATATAATTGAAACACTAGTTCGTTGCAAATTGGCACTACAAACTCTTTATTTTGCATAGTTGTTGGATATTCCCCTTGTTTGGAGGTTGCCACCTGTCAAGGAAGGTTTGAATGGTCTCCTAGGAGTTAGTTGGACATGAGGGACATGTGTTCCATCTCCAGATGAATCAGGATGGCTTGTTTCAAAAGACATTTATCATAATAGACAAAATCCCCAAAAAATAGTAATTTGTTAGGCTTTTGATGGAATGTTTTGTAACAAGATTCCTAAATGGAGGAGGATCCTATGTAACTTCTTGGTTTCGACCTCCTTAGGGTAGATAGAGATTATTCACTATAAATGAAAGTGTTTTTTATGAGAAAATGGTTGGATTCATGATCCAAGGGAGGAGAGAGTTGGAGGAGCAGTTTTAGTTGCTCATTTGTAAGCCCGAGGGCCCGTTTGTAATGACATTTTCTGCAATTAAAGATTCATGAGAGTTGTTATCAGATTGTCTTCTTTGTTTTCCCATTTCTTTGTTATCTTATTGCTTAAATAAATTGCAGGTTCTGAGGATCATAGCTATCATTGATTGATGGATTCATGAACATCAAAGGATCTGATGTAGTTTGCCCATTAAATCATTGTTCATCGTTTAAGCAAATCTTTACCTTTTACAAAAGGATCTCTATATAATGGATGTTCTTCCTTTTGTCATATTCACTATGCTTCTACTCATAATTATATATCCCTTTTATATGATATACAGTTTGATTGCCTTTGATTTATAGGATGTTATGAGTCCATGCTCAATGGAATGCTTATGCAAACATTTTGTCGCCCTCTCCCTTTCTTTCCCAATCTTGTTGATCCACCTACTCAAACCTATTTAATCCATTCATATTATGATGGGTACTGGGCTCACTCTTTCTGCAGTCTAGAGTGAATTCTAGTGCTAACACCAGGAAATATGAAGATGAAGGGTTCCTCTTTTCCCTCTCTTTCATTGTCGCATATTGGCTTCAAGCCATTCATCAAGAATGGTTCCAAGACCCCAAAATTTCCATCCTAATCCAACAATTGCAACAGGATTCCCAAGTTTCTGCAGGATACTCTTGGCACAATGACGAGATTCTCTATAAATGTTGTATGTATTTAAGCAAACAGTCGAACCTTAAATCCACTGTGTTATCTGAGGTTCATGCTTCCCCCATAGCTGGGCATTCAAGCTTTATTAAAACCCATGAATGGGTCAAACATTCTTTTTTTCTAGGAAGGAATGAAACATGACATCCACACCTTTTTGGTTGTCTGTGATACATGTCAATGCAATAAGGAAAAAATAGTCAAACCTCTAATCACACTCCAACCGCTCTCAATTCCACCTACTATTTGGAAGGATATTTCTATGTAATTCATTGTTGGCTTACCTAAATCGGGAAATAAGTCAATCATCATGGTGGTAGTCTATCGTCTTTCCAAATATGCTCATTTATGTGCTCTTAAACACTCATTCACAACATCTACAGTGGCTCAAATTTTAATGGATAATATCTTAAAACTCCATAACATACCTCATTCCATTGTCTCCGATCGTGGTCCAAATTTCACCAACAATTTTTGGAAAGAATTGTTTAAGCTCTAAGGAACCCAATTGCATCTCAATACTACATATCATCCCTAGACTGATGAACAAACTAAAGTGGTCAACAAGTGTTTGGAAACATATTTGCGATGTTTTTCCTTCGACCAACAAATTTAGTGTGCTCATTGGTTACCCCTCACTGAATAGTGGTACAAAACATCTTAACATACTGCCACTCACATGACTGCCTTTCACGTTGTTTATGGAAAAAATCCACCATCAATTCTCCTTATACATGCCAGGTGTTTCCAAGGTTCAAGAGGTCAACAACACTCTTACAATCCATGAGGCCACTATCCATACCCTCAAAGATAATTTGGCCATGGCATAGAATCGCATGAAATAACAAGAAGATCGGGGTCGTTTAGAACATTATTTTGTTGAAGGGGACCAAGTGTTTCTTTGTCTGCAACCTTATAAGAAAATATCACTCAAAGTTGCACATTCTCATAAACTCGCCCCCAAGTGTTATGGTCCTTATACAATTCTCAAGTGAATGGGGCTCGTGGCATATCAGTTAGCGCTTCCCAACCACTCTAATCTCCATCATGTTTTTCATGTCTCAAGCTTAAATAAAGTGATTGGAACTAAGTGTCAAACTCAAACCAGTTTCCCTGAGTTGGATGAAGAAGGATCCATTTAGTTGCAACCACAAGATGTTCTAGACCATTGTGAGCATCGTCTCCATCAACACACCATCAAGGAAGTTTTAGTTCAGTTGAAGGATACACAACTAGAAGATGCCACTTAGGAGCCGACTACCATTCTACAATAATTTCCTTATCTCAAGCCTTGAGGACAAGTTTATTTTTCAAGGAGGGGGCATGTTAGGGACCTAACCTCCCTAACCCTGACATAGGTAGAATAATATGTTTCTATGTAATAAAGGCCAACATTAGTAAATAAGGCTTATATAATAATGTGAACAAGTCTAATGTAAGAAGACTTAATAGAGCTTCCACTTCTAGAAAGATATTCCTCTAGAATGTTCTTTAGAAGATAGAATTGGTATAAATAAGAGTAAAAGGAGTGGGAGAGTCTTTTCTTGAGAATTATTGTAATAGAGCTCTGCTCTGTTGGAGGTTTCCCCCTCAAAGAGGCAAGTGAACTTGGATTTCTATCAATAAAAGTATCATTTTTTATTTTGTTATTCTCTATATTTTGTTGTTCTGCTAGTAATTGTTGCAATATTTATGTTTATGTTTGTTATATTACATCTGGTACCTTGCAAGTAGCTTCTTCCACTTGATGAGGTACTCAGTAATTGTTCAATTTCACAACTTCATAATCCTCGTTTCAAGGATTGTTTCTGGTTCTAGTATGATTTTTCCTTCTTCATAAATCTCTGGTAAAATAGTTTGAACTGTGATCTTGTCATTGATTATCTTCTTTAAGCAAGAAAAATGGAAGACCGGATGTGCATGCGAAGATGGAGGAAACTCCAATTTTTTAAGCCATACTTTCAATCCTCTGCAACACCTTATAGGGACCATAATACTTAGGTGCTAATTTATTGTCCTTATTTTGTTGTTTGAGGGACATTTGTTTGTATGGTTGTAGCCTCAGAAATACCTAATCCTGCACTTCAAATTCCCTTTTGCTGCAATGTTGATATGTTTGCTTGTTGTTTCATCCTATTTTGTGCTATAACCAACTTGTCCTTCAATAGTTTAAGAACCTCTTGTTGGTTCTCAATGCTGTCCTCCATTGCTTGAGATTTTCTTTCCCTCTAAAGGTTGATGTGACGGATGGAGGATGATATCCATAAATGGGGAATTCTTTTATGAGGTATGGAAGGATGTGTTGTACCACCCTTCTACCAAGCAAAACCACTTGTCCCATTGTGTTTGTTTATTAGATGCAAAGTAACAAAGATATACTTCTAGACATATATTCACAACCTCAGTTTTCCCATCAGATTAAGGATGTTAAGAGGAGATGTGAGCCAATTGAGTACCCAAACAAGAAAATAATTCAATCAAAAATTTTCCAGTGAAAAATCAATCTATATCACTTACAATAATCTTAGGGATTCCATGTAGCTTCTAGACTATTTCCATGAATGTTGTAGCTATTGTACTTTATCCAAATGATGATAAAGAGAGAGAAAATGGGCATACTTTGTGAGTCGATCCACTACTATCACGATGACATTATTTCCTTCAAACTTGGGTGTACCTGTAATAAAATCCACTAAAACCTCTTCCAAACGTTAACTTGGTATGGCTAATGGTTGTAGGATATCTGGGGTCTTGATTGTCTCTTCCTTATTGTTTCAGCATATGATCTATAAACTGTTGTGAATATTCCACTGGAACAATTCATCACAACAAATATAATAATATTTTGAAATCTTAGATTATGCAAACCAATATTCCTTAGATCACAAATTAATTAATTACTAGATTTGTTTGAATTTATAAAATAACTGAAATACAAAAATGAAAGAAATGAGCAAAATAACCTGTCATCCACACACAAATGAACACAAGATATATCCTGGGAAACCCAATACGAGAGAAAAAACAACTAGAAGGTGAAGCCTATTCTCTTCTCTCTTTTCTTCAATTATGGAAATGCAAATACGAAGAAAGAGGCACTCACTGTGGAGTTTCCTTTGACATTGTGGCTTGTATGGTTGTTACATAATCTTTTATTTCTTTGTTATGCTCTCAAAATTCCACTCCTATATGCTCTGCTCAACTATGAAACAAATACAATTCTAAATAATGGAACCCTTTCTCCTCCTAATGGCCTGATATTTAATATAGCTCGATAGTCATCTAGGGTTATGGTTTTTGCATCCTCGACCCTGATCAATTGGTGATAAGGTTTGGAACTTCTAGAATCATCTTGAAATTCCACATGTGGCTAGCCCCATATGTGTGAGTAATGGGAGCTGACATGGCATCCACTCGTACCATGGTGTTCAACAAGGTAGGTCAACTCGAGGGAGGCATAACTTTTACATACGATCTCCAGTTCAAGTAAATTTTCACATCATTGGAAAAGTCTTAGCGTGTGGATCAACATCAAGGGTGTGTGCACAAGTTATGTATGTTGTAACCCCAAAAAATATCGTTTAATGCCTCAAAATGGCTCCGGAAGGTTCTAGACCTCAATTTTCCAAACTAGGACCTACCACTAAAAAGGCCCTGCAAGCCAATTCATCCAATTTTTTCCACCCAAAAGGTACCATTATAGATGAAAAATTATATGATGATCCAATTTGGATCATACCTCCCCATTTAGGGAGGATTTTGGTCCCCAGAAGCTTTACAAAATTAGGTGAGAAAATGTTTCCTCTACCTTCTCCCCGTAAAACCATTTTTCTTTTCTTGGAAGTTATCCTTTCAACCCAATCTATCAAAGGTCACGTTGCCCCTATCTTGTACTCTAGACTGGTGACACACTCATTGACCCAGGCACCTCATAAATTCACCACCTTGGGCAAATTTCAAATTATGATACCAATATTTAAATTCAAGAAGCATGACAACAATACATGCAATAATTAAGAAGCATGCTAAACTATGAAAGAAATGAATTAGTGCCATGCACATCATTAACATAAAACATGGATGTTATAAAACATCTTGGAGATAATTAATACACAGTGGGATATAAAATACAGAGAAAACATAGAGAGCACTTATCCTTAAATAAACCATTCACCAACTAGATACATACGTTGAACGTTCCACCCAACCATAGACATTGTTGTTCTATCTCTCAATAGCAGGTCACCCCGAGTCAGGGTTATGAATCCACAATAATGGGTCCCAGGCCGACTCTAAAACACAATGTAGTTGGCTAACAATCTCTCATAGTTTTCCCAACCACACAACAATCCTAGTTCATCGACTCTCTTTCCCCCTTAGCCTACACAACCTAAAGAAATGAACACCCTTCATTGCCATGTAGTCACTCAGGTTGTTCCACTTATTTTCCAAGGCTCCGAAGCTCCATTGCTATTGTCCGACAAATCTCAAAGTTCGAAGCTCCAAGGATTCTCAGTTGTGGACAGTTATTTCACAACTGCCATCATTCTCATGCACATAGGTATCCATTTTTTGGAATAATCAATAGTTACTTACAACCAACAAGCAATGGTTCTTTCCCCCAAAAAATTTGTTTTCCATGCCCCAAAGTCGAAAACCATAGTGAGAAAGAATGAATGAGGAACGAGTAACAATGAATGGTGAACCGAAATGAGTGAGTAACTTCCAAATGACCAAAAATAAGGTTTATATAACTACATGCAATTAAGCACCACGTGGCCTCCCCGGGAAGTTCACATAACCTATTTTCCTAACTAATTCCAATATGGGTGAATAAAATATAATAGAAAAAATTAGCAGTCAATGATGCATATCCCCCTATCTCTATCTCCCTATCTCTATCAATTTCCATCTTGCAGCCAGTGATGCATTTTATTGTTAAACATATTCAAAGTATTGCATTTCGAGACTCTCTGGCCTTTTTAACTTTACAATCACTCCATCCTTTCATCAAATAAAAAAATACATTATTAATTTGGGGACTCAAAACCTGGGTATTACATTCCCCTCCCCCTTATTTTGGCACTGTCCTCGGTGCATATACAAAAAAGAAATCAAAATTTCAAAAGTCTTCAAAAAGTTGCAGGTACTCTTCCCGGATGGAATCTTCATGCTCCCAAGTAGCATATTCATGAACATAGCAGACCCACTGAACCCTCACCAATCATATGGCTCGATTCCAAAGCATTTTGACCTTCTTATCCAATATGTGCCCTTGCTGGATCTAAAAGTATCCTTCTGGCTCTATCTGAATCAAATTCCAATCAATAACATGGTTCAAATCATGCACATACTTTTTCAGCAAAGAGACATGAAATACATTATGCACATTCATGGAAGCAGGAAATGCAAGCATGTATGCAACTGACTCTATTTTGCCCAATATCTCAAGTGGACCATAGAATTTGGTTGCTAGCTTTGTACAATTTCCCAACTTCAATGAGCTTTTCTTGGGATTCACTTTCAAATGTACATGCTCTCCCACTTTAAATTCTCTAGATGTCATGTTGTTATCTACATAACTCTTTTGTGTATCATGTGTTGCCTTCAAATTCTATTTAATTTTAACCATTTGGTCTTCCATATCCTTGAACAATTATGGACCAAGTACCACTCTGTCTACTGGATTGTCCCAACTCACTGGAGTTTTACATGTTCTACCATACAAAGCTTCAAATGGGATCATCTTCAATGAAGCTTGACACCCATTATTGTAGGCAAACTAAACCAAATACAAATAATCTTCCAACTTAGATGGTTTATCCATCACATACATTCTCAACCTGTCTTCAATCACTTGGTTGAATCTCTTTGTTTGCCCATATGACTATGGAAGGTATATCATGCTAGAGTTCATATTTGTACCAAATCCATTAAACAATCCTCTCCAAAAGTTTGAATTAAACTTTGTATCTTTGTCTAAAACAATTTCCTTAGATACCCCATGCAACCTAGAAATTTCCCTCATATAAATTTTTGCAATATTAGTTGTTGTATGAGTCCTCTTCACTGGAATAAAATGAGCAGTCTTTGTCAATTTATCCACCACTACCATTATTGAATCATGTTGCCTTGTTGTCCTAAAAACTTTAGTAATAAAATCAATGGTTACCACTTCCCATTTCCTCCTTGGAATTGAAAATGGTTGTAGCAAACCCGTTGGGTGTTTATGCTCAACTTTCACTCTCTGACATTCCATACACCTGGCAATGTAATCAACAATATCCTTCTTCATTCCTGGCCAAAAGTAAACTAGGATGTCCGACATATGGAACATTATGCATTTCTTTTAATACTATATTCATGATTTCTTTGGAATTAGGAACATAAATTCTATTTTTATGCATAAGTACTCCATCTTTTCCCATTTTATACTCTTTCAATTTTTGTAGTACATTTTCTTGTTGTAAGTTTTCTTTTACTTGTAGGTGATGTTGGTTTGTAACAACAACATCTAAAATTCTGCTCTTTAAATATATTTAATGCATACTAATGGTTGTAACATGCATGAGATGTACCCTTCTCTTGCTCTGATACCAATCCGTGACACACCCATCGACTTGAGTACCTCAAAAATTTGCCATCTTGGGAAAATTTTGAATTGTGATACCAATCTTTAAATTCAAGAAGCATGACAACAACATATGCAATAATCAAGAAGCATGCTAAATTATAAAATAAATGAATCATGTTCCATGCACATCATTAACAACAAACATGCATGTTATAACACATCTTACATCATTAACAACAAACATGCATGTTATAACACGTCTTAGAGATAATTAATACACAATGGAATATAAATACAAAGAAAACACAGCGAACACTTATCTTTAAATAAATCATTCACCAACTGGCTGCAAACATTGGGCGTTCCACCCAACCATAAACATTGTTGTTTTAGCTCTCAACAACAGGTCACCCTCGAGCCATGGCTATGAATACATAAGGACGGGTCATAGGCCGACTCTAAACCACACAACAATTAGCTAACAAGCTCTCATAGTTTTCTCAACCACGCAACAATCATATTTTACCATCTCTTTTCCCTCTTATCCTTCACAACCCAAAGAAATGAACCCCCTTCACTTCCATGCAGTCCCTTAGGCTATTCCACTTCTTTTCCAGGGCTTTAGTGCTACTATCCAAAAAATATCAATGCTGGAAACTCCAAGGATTCTCAGTTGTGGACAATAGTTTCACAACTGCCATCATTCTCATGCACACAAGCATCCATTCCTTTATGGAATAATCAACAATTACTTACAACCAACAAGCAATGGCTCATTCCCCCCAACAATTTGTTTTCCATGCCCCAAAGCCCGAAACTAGAGTGAGTAAGAACAAATGAGGAACAAGTAACAATGAATGACAAACCAAAATGAGTGAGTAACCCCCAAATGACCAAAAAAAGGGTTTATATAATTACATGCAATTAAGCACCGCATGGCCTCCTTGAGAAGTTCGCGTAACCTCTTTTCCCAACTAATTCTAAGACGGGTGAATAAAATATAATAAAAAGACATATCCCCTTTAACCCCCTCTCTTGTGGAATCATAGTCCCCTATCTCTGTCATCTTCCATCTTGCAGCCAATGATGTATTTTATTATTAATCATATTCAAAGTATTACATTTCCAGGCTCTCTGGACTTTTTAACTTTACAAGCACTCTGGTCTTTCATCAAATAACAAAAATACATTATTAATCYGGGGACTCAAAACAGGGGTATTACAAGACCTCTTTTGCAAAACTATATCTTCTACCAACTCTRCCTAAGATTCTSAAGCTAAGTCCTCTATGGTAGGTAGGACYTGCTCCTTAATTTCATGATACAACATGGAAGGATCATAGAGTTTCAAATTCTACAAATTCATTACCGATTAAATGCATGTATGGGGGAGATTGAGTCTATAGGAGTTGTCACCCACATTCTCCAATACCTCAAAGGGGCCATACTATAGAGCCTTGATATTCTAACCAAGACCCTGTAATATTTCCTTATTCAACTATAACCAAACTCTGTTTTTCACTTTAAATGATTTTTATATTCAATGTTAATCATGTTGTGCCTTGTACCTTTCCTTTGACTTCTTCAACTTCTCCTATAATTGTAATTTGATTTGTTTAATCTTTTCAACAAACTTCTCTTATTTCAATACTTCTCCCATGGTGTCTTCCCTCAGTACTCCTCCTTGTTTTCCATCAACAACATCCAAGGGTGAAGGTGGCAAATATCCAAAACAAGTTTCAAAAGTGGACTTACGAGTAGAAGTATGGGTTGCTTTGTTATAAGAGTGTTGAATGTGGATCAGATTTTCATCTCAGGTCTTCTGATGCTTCTAATTATAACCCCTCAAAACATGAACCAATGTATTATTGACTACTTTTGTTTGGCCATCTGTTTGTGGATGGAATGTTGTAGATCTCTTCAACTTCATGTCCATCTTCTCCCAAAGTGTAGTCCAAAAGGCACTGATAAATTTGGTATCCTTGTCTGAGATGATGCTCCTTGGTATCCCAAAGTGCACCTAGACATGTTCAAAGGACATGTTTATGGCTTCTTGTCCTTTGATGGTCTTTTTACAAGGCACAAGAATGCACATCTTGCTAAACCTATCAACTACCACAAACATATAGTCATGGTCCTTCATGGTTGTTGGCAAACCATCCACAAAATCCATGGAAATGTTTTCCTAAGGTCAAGTGGGTACAAGTAAGGGATGGTATAAAACTTGTTTCCTCTTACTGGGCTTGCTTGTATAACAAAGCATGCATCATCTAATATATTGAGCTACATCTTCTTGCATTCTGAGCCAATACACGTGCCTTTGTAGGTTAGCAAGCATATTCCCAACATCAAAATGTTCTACAACCTTGGAGGTGTGAGCCTCTCCGATAAGATGCAATCTTTCACCTTTAATAACACATAGCTTATCTAGCTTGTAGAGAAACCCCTTATAGAGATGATAGTCAGCCTTACCATCACCTTCTTCTACATGAAATTGGCCCTATAGCACTACTAAAACACCTCTTTAAAGTCCTCATCTTCTACATGTGCCTCTTTGTATGCATCATGGGTAAAAGCCTCCATGTGCATAAGATTTCTCAAGTTTGTAATCTTGGATGTGGGTGGCCTTGAAAGCATGTCCACCAACTTATTAAAGTTGCACTTCTTATACTTGATGACTAGATGGAATTGTTGCAAAAACCCCATCCACTTATAATGTCCAGTTTGTTATAGCTAACTCTGGGCTTGCAAACATTGCAGTGGCTAGTTATCAGTGTGTGTAATGGCTTCTTTTCCCATCAAATAGTGCTTCCACTTCTTAATAGATTGAACCAAGTCATAGAGTTCCTTATCATATGTAGTGTAGTTCAAAACTCCCCTATGAAACGTCTTAGAATGATAACATATTTTCTTACCTCCTTGCATAAAAACTACTCCCATAACATACCCAATTGCCACTATCTCCACTTCAAAGGGCTTCTACAATTTAGGCAATGTGAGAACTAGTGCTTGCTTGATCTTTCGTTTTAGCTCGTAGAAAGCTTTCTACTGATTCTTTCCTTGCTGGAAACTCTTATCGCTCAATTTTATGGCTTGGAGTGGTGCAACTACCACTGAAAAGCATGCCATAAACTTCCATATGTATTTTGTTGCCCCAAAAAAGATCCTAACTTTAGTGACATAGTAGGATCTGGCCATTTTATGATGACGTCCATCTTTATAGGACCTATCTTGAGCTCCCCTCCATTGATCAATACCCCAAATACACCAATGACTACTAATAAAACTCACATTTCTTGAGGTTAGCCAACAACTAGAGCTTTTTACAGAGTCTCTAACACCTGCATGAGATGTGAGATGTGCTCCTCCCAAGTAGATCTATAAACCAATATATCATCCAAATACACTATTAGAAATGAAAACAAAGTTGTTGACTTAACGAGAACTGTGACCTCAAAACGAGAACTCTGGCCCAAAAAACCCATATTTTTGCATAAAAAACATGAAAATCAACCCCCAAATAAAAAAGTAGTGCTACCAGTAGCACCCTTTTTTCGAATGGGGTGAAAATTACAACATTTTTCAAGCATGGCTTTCAAAACTCATACAGTAGCTTAGAAAAACCTTAAGATTAACACCTAAATAAAAAAGTGACGCTAATTAAAGCAAAAAAAAAATTCTAAACATTAAAATTATGGCTCATTACAACCTAATTGAAACCGTGGTTTTGACAATAAATCCCTATGCAAAAAAAAAAACCCAAAATTAGAAAAACAATGGTCACTTTAAAATTTATTTACTAACTCTTTTCTTAAATTTACATTAAAAAATATATGAGAAAATCTTTGCAATTTTTTTTAATGAAGAAAAACACAATTTAAAAAAATATATTCAAAACCCAAATTAAAAATAAAATTAAAATAAAAAGAAATGAAAAAAAAATAAAATTTCTCAAAAAACAATAATCTAATATATATATATATATATATATATTTAAATAATAATGAAAAAAACCCTCCCTGGATGGGGTGCTTCCGAGCTCTTTGTGTGAACACACCACGGGGAGGCCACTTGGTCAGGCAGCTAGCCA
>JASDQU011103329.1:0-28307 GCA_032191745.1 Picea mariana
TCTACCAGAGCCTTAAACTCTTTAAATTTATCAAATACCTCAGATTTCTTTCTAAGAAAATAAATCCATGTGTTCCTTGAAAAATCATCTATGAATGAAACATAATACACAGATTTACCTAGGGATGGAATAGGAATAGGTCCAAACACATCACTGTGTATCAACTCTAAGATCCACTTTGCTCTTGTTGCACCAGATGGGAATCTTACTCAATTTTGTTTACCATATATGCAATGTTCACAGAAATCAAAATCTAGAGTGCAATTAGACATACCTTCAACCATACCTTTACCGTGTAGTGTTCGTAGGCCCTTTTCTCCAATATGCCCCAGTCTTTGATGCCACAACATGGTCTTCTTTTCTGGGATAGTATTGGTCTTGTCTCCTTCATTTCTTTTATCATGGACAATAGAACTGTTACACCCATTAGTATAAGTGCTTCCCAACAACTTGTACAGAGTTCCACACCGAACTCCCCTCATCAACACCATTGCTCCTCATACCATCTTGCAAGTGTTCTTTTCAAATACATTTTTCACTCCTGTGTCATCCAACTTGCTTACAGATTTTAGGCTTCTTGCTATTTTTGGAATGTGCGGAACCCCAGGGAGAGTTTTAATCCTTCCATATTTTAGCAGCAACTTAACCCTTCCACGTCCCAAGATTTTGGCTGTCGAGTCATCTCCTAGGAATACATCACCATCATCGTATTTTTCATATTCAGAGAACCACTCCCTATGAAGAGTCATATGGTATGACACACCTGAGTCAATCAACCATACATCACAATCTGCATGTGTAGCTGTAGATGCCAGGTAAACATCACCTCCTTCTTCAGTGGAGGTTTTCACCTCTGTGGAAGAGTTACTATCAGATACCTTTGGTTTATCAACCTTCTTAGACTTACAATCTTTATTATAATGCCATGTTTTACCACACTTCCATCATTTCCTCAAATATTTTCCTGGAGACTTAGATCTACCTGTAGATTTAGATCTCCACCCAGAAGGCTTACCAAGGTTCCTTTCTTGGGTACGCCCTCCTATAAATAAAGCATCTATGATGTGACCATCCATACTTTCTCACCTCATTTTTTCAGATAACAAGGATGCAACTACATCCTTATACTTCAATGTATATTGAGTGGTACTACCTATTTCTACAACCAAATTATCCCAAGAGTCTGGAAAAGAACATAACAAAGTAATACACTTATCTTCCTCTGCAATCGTAATATTAATAGAGCCAAGTTGACTTACCAGAGTATTAAAGGCATTTAGATGTTTTGTCACAAAATCTCCATCTTCCATCCTAAGATGATACAACTTCTTTCAAAGAAACAACTTGTTTATTAGGGACTTTGATTGATACAAATTCACCAACTCATCCTATAGTTCTTTGGCTGTAGATTCTCCTGAGACATTCAAAAAAACCAAATCTACCAAGCAAATTCGAATAGTACTTCTTGCTCCTTTGTCCAACTTCTCCTAATCTTCCTTCGACATACCAGTAGTTGTTGTACTAGTAGTTTGTGTACTAGTAGGTTGTGTACCAGTAGCCTGTGTGCTAGTAGACAGTGTACCAGTAGCCTGTGTACCAGGATCCACAACGATCCATTTTTTTTTCTCTATTAGAAGGTCCTCCTTATTGAGCTTCCTTAGCTCAAAGTTTTTACCGTTCTTGTTGGTGCGTCAATATGTTCAATGTATATCTCACTCATTTAAATGTCAATCCAAGATTCGTAATCGAAAGAGTCGTTACACCATATGTGTTGAGAACAAGTACCCTACCTAAGCCTATTGTATATAGGAAATAATTAATAACATAAAAATCCTATTTCTAAGATTTCTAAATATTCCAAAGTGTTCTCTGAACCTAGAAGAGAAAACTGATAATGAAACTTAAACAAACAATCAATCAAAGAGATGTTTTCCTAGATAAACAAGTTTGTTCATTTCAGGCGCTTGAATTGAAAAGATGAACTTTAAGAAGCTTGTCTCCTGGAGTAATTAAAAAAATCAATTCCAACCATTCTCGAAACAAAATCCAACTTCAACCTCATGTAATTCAATCAAACCAGCACAAGGGAAGTTCAGTATAACTGAAAGACTTTATTACAACACATGAAGATGAAATATAAAGTCTCTTGGTCCCTTGCAATACTAGGTCCACTACAATCATAAACTCAAAATATCAGTCCCACACTTCAAATTATGAAATAGCTACCTTCAACATCTAAGAATAAAATGTCTATTTGATCTAACACTTGCTTATTCACATTAATCCAAAATGATTAATTCAATGCTCAATCCTGAAAATGAAATAAAGACCAATCACACACACACTGTTGTAAACTATCCACACAAACACACAGAACATATACAAGGACGTTTACCTTAGTTGGGTTGGTGGGCCCTTGCCAAACCAACAAGGAACTTCTTAAGGGAGTAACAGACGAAAAATTTTCACTCACATCCAAGAATTGACATAAAAGATCTTTTGTATTAATTCAGCTGAGAAATTGGATCAACAGTCTTTTACTTCATACATGACAATGATAAGTATTGTCTGGTTCTTCCCGTATATTTCTTATATTCACTATTATATATCATCTATACAACATTCCTTATATAAGGTAAGTTGATACTATCAATATCTATGGATAAACATTAAACAGTTTAAGAAATTTCACATTTAAGATTTACATCGAATTTTTAGGAATCGACTCCATCCTCATGACATGAAGTGCATGAGCGATGGAGTCTCTTGCAACTGGAAAACTGACTCGGGTGCTTCTATCCAACTGTCTTCTTGAAATATTCACCATTATTCAGGTCCAACTGATGCATTATGTAAATAGAGGTTCTGGTACCGGATTTCACACAGTCGCGAGTCTAGTACCGGAATAGAGCAGAGCAGGTAGTACAAGAATAGCACATGTCTTGGTACTGGTACCGGATTAAAATTGTCTTGGGTACTGGAATGGATTTGGTACCAGATTACACAATGTCTAGTAGTACCGGATAAACTTCTCATAAATCAAATCATCAAGACTATACAAAATAAAACACTTTCAATCGAATTAATTTAAGAAAGTTAAACAAACATGCTTTAAATCATCAATTACCTCTTGTGGACATTACATAGCTATTAGGCATGTGTTTTGGGAGGGAGTAGTCCAGTATAGGTTTATAATAGAGGAAAATAGGCTTAGATATAGGGTGAGATAGGGAATTATCTTATGTCAAAATAGAGACTCAACATTTCCCCCATGCTGAAGATGTTGCATGTCCTCATGCAACATTATCAAAAACTGATACCCAAAAACTTTATGCACAATTGAACCCTCCTCTTTCATTCCTCAGATTGCAAGATGTTAACGCCAGAAGCTTCACTCTTCAATTTCTTCTTGATCACCCTAGTTTAATGGATCAATCGCAAGACCTTGTTAAGTTTCGTAGAGACCTCTGCATGTTACTCTTTCAATTACGCATTCTCTGCCTTGATATGCATGTCCAGTATTTTGTATTCTTCAATTTCTTTCTTCAATCTCTCAATTTATATTAATAATGTTTGTTCATTCAGGGACTTGTCTGGGCTTGGTGTGAGTACTTTCTTGGCCACCATCTCTCGAGCCTCTTTTTCTTTCCTTAGACTCCTCAAAGCTTTTATTATCATCTTTCGTCTGCTCAGGGACTTGCCTGGACTCGGTGTGAGTGCTTCTTGAGTTACCACCTCATTTCCTTTCCTCAAATCCATCAAAGTCTCTGTTACCAACCATTTCGTCTCACTTATTGTTACCAGTCCTTCTATTTCACTCGTGGCAGCTCCCCAGCCACTCTCTTTTTCTGGAGAACTTGGAATATCCATAGATTCTCTCTGAGGAGAAGGTATGTTTGGAGTTGTCGCCTATTTGGCAATACTTCTGGTGGTCCTGTGTATGGGTGGCGAGGCTTTCTTAGACTTGATGAAAGGGGTAGGAGTTTCTTCAAATAGTTTCTTTTTCTTAGATTTACTGATAGGGGTAGTCCTGGACACCTGTTCCTCCCATGTCAACTTGACTTTTATCTTGCGGGCTTGAATTGTAAATTCTGGGGTTTGATTCTGCTGGCAAACCCATATTCCTATCCTGGAAAATTGAGGCATGGGCTCTAGAACTTGTGCCTCCTTTCCTTCTAGTTTCTTTCTATTTTTACTTGTCACCTTAGCGGTCTCCTTCAGTTCACCAACTGAGTTTTGGGAAGGCCGAGTAACTTCAGAAATAATTTTCAATTCTTTAGAAGATTTCAGAGGGGGTTTTCCAGTTGGAACTAGTAAAATCTCCTGTTGATCCGTCTCCTCCTTCTTTTGTTTCTTATTATGTGATTGTTGGTCTTTAGGGTGCAGGACCGAGCTAGACGCTTTAGCTGGTGCAGACTTTTTCTTTCTTTGTAAATGGAAGTCAGGGGTCTTCTCTATTTGACTGGATGGTTCTGATGACATTTCCACAATTGTTTCACTAATGCTATCCGATTCACCCCCTGGTTCTGAGCCCTCTTTTCTTCTTTTACCCCTTTGAACCGAAGTAGGACTTACTCTCTAGAATTGAGTGGTTGTCTTCTTTCTTGATATAACAGGTTCCCCTATGCTGGACTTTTCTGTCACTGATTTCTCAATGGGTTGAGATGAGTTGGGCATAGCAGTGTCTTCTTTACCTCCTGATGTCATTTTTTTGTCTTTATTTGCTTTTCTTCTTGAGCCTTCACTGTGTGTCCCTGCTTCCTATGTCTTGACCGACTTGGATTTTTCTTGAGAGAAACATTGTTGGAGTAACTGCTTCCAACTACCCCCTTGTGTTTTTAAAGCATTAAAAACTAGAATTTTGATTAAACTATGATGATGAAGGCTAGTCTCAGGTTTCTTGGAAACTAACCTCACCCCTCTTGCCATTTTCTTTAAACTCATCCATAAAAAGTGGGGAAAATTAATCTATGGTCCTCCCTCGAAATGTGATAAAAGATTTAAATGATAAATGAAGGTCACGACATACCTTCCCTCGCAGGTGAGGAATTTCTGTAGACTTATAAGCATCATCCAATATTCTTCTTTGATGTAGCTTCAAGGGATGCCCTTGGTCCAATCGGGGTCCTGATGTTCTGGCTTGAGGAATTGTTGACAAAGCTTTTTGTCCATGATCACACTCTTGAAGTATTTTTCTCCAACCATCGGGAGACTTGTAGCTTCTGTTATAGTGGCCTTTGTAATTGTTAACTTCACATCCCCAAGCTGCACATTTTCTCCATCATATGTCTGCGCAAAGACAAGAGAAATTCCCTCATCATGGCCTTTAAATTTCTCCAAGAATGGCACCCACCCTGCCTGTTCATATTTTTTCTTACAAGCCTGATATTCTGTTGTTTCTCTGTATATTTGAAATATGGGCTCATGCCTGTCGACCCCCATGCAATATTAAACAATTCTCTCGGGTGGATAAAGCACGGATAGAGGGTCGAGGATTGAGTATCGGATGATAAAGTATCTGTTAGGAGAAACATACAAGGGATACGCAGGCATAAGGTGTCTGTAGATGGTGTGACAACAATGGTAAATAACAATCCTCTGGATGGTGGAGCCATCCAGAAGAGCATTTATGAATGGAAGTGTAGATTACAATGGTCATGTCGATACTCATGATGATATGGTGAGGTAGGTCGGATCTACTAACAGTTTCCAGATTTGTGGGAAGCTTTGTGTCGGATGATATTCACGGAAGGATGTGGTCATTATGATCGGGACTCGTGTATATGAAATCAGTTGGGATCATTACTCGATATGCTATGATTCGTGGTTCGTGTCATCTCATATAGTACAGCAACGAATCATGGGGTTTATTTATCGGATAGACAGAGGGAGTATGAGTTTGATCCGATAAAAGACATCGTGACTTTGCACTCTTGATATTTCGTAGGACACTTCCGCCTCACGGAGGTGAGGTCTAAGATTTCTACAGAGATTCATGAAAAAACAAGGGTACTTCATGATCCAAGAGCAATCAAATGTTCTAAATGCATATTTAATATAACTCCTTTAAATAATACGAAAAAAAGAGTCGAATATGTATGTCCTAGCACTAATAATTGGACAACGACTTGGAAACATGATGAAAGCTACCCATCATATTCTTACCAGTACCGTATCATCTAGTACCGAATCACCTGGACACCAAGTTGAAATTGGTATGGGATCATGCGAGTACCGTACCACCTGTGTGTAGAATTTTTAGTTGGTACGGGATCACCTGAGTACCGGATTACCTGAGTGTCGGATCACCTATGTGTAAAATTGGTAATTAGTATCGGAATAGTGCAGGGTCCCTTCTTTTATACTGGATAGGATCTGATGCTGGATAGGCACAACAAGATGATTTGTTACAGGGGTGGTCGTTCATACATAGAGGTGATCATCGATGCAAGATAAGAACAAAAATAAATATTTTTCTAGAGCTTAAAAATATTGACACTGATTCTGGTGACAATGATTTATAGGAATAACTGGTGCTCTGTGGTCAAATTCGTCTGAAAAACCATGTAGCTTCCAAAGTTTATAGAGGAATAATGCAAGAAATCTTTGTAACAGGAGGTTACTCTGTAATGACCAATAACTGAGATGACAGAACTCCTTTTCTTCTGGAACCAAGGTGACCACACTTTTGTTGGCATTTCCTCTTTTATTACAATACAATAATAATCCTAACTACTACTTTTCTGTGGATTTTTATCGAGCCCAGATTAGTTAATGCTCGCCAGTATTTTCAATTTTATAGTGTCTGAAAAACTTAAAGGAAACTCTCTATACTATCCCGTGGATTTTTATCGAGCCCGGGCCGGTTCCTGCTCGCTGGTATTTTCAATTTTAAAGAGTCTGAAAAATTTAAAGAAGACTCTCTATATTGTCCTGTGGATTTTTATCGAGCTCGGGCCAGTTCCTTCTCACCGGTATTTTCAATTTTAAAGAGTCTAAAAAACTTAAAGAAGACTCTCTCTGGTAGTTGTCCTCCTTATTTGTTTATCTACATGGGAACACCACCAATTTTTCTTTTTCCTTTGTTAGTTAAAAATAAAGAAAAACTTCATCTCATGACACACCTATGTACAAAAAATGAATTTATACAATTTGAACTTACTATGGTAGGTCAACAGGAGGGGAAAACCTCTTTCTTACCAGTTGCATTTTGGAAGTCTGAAGAATATTTTTGACAAAATCCTCCTTTGACAGAGGTTTGTGATAAACCTTCAGTCGATGTCCATTTACAAAGAGGGAAGTTTGATTTTCATCAATAGTCTTTATCCTTACTGCACCATTTTCATAGATTGTATCAACCTCATAGGGCCCCATCCATCTGGTAGACAGTTTTCCTTTAAAATTTTTGAATCTGCTATCATATAGGAGGGCCCAATCACCTGGTTGGAAGGTCTTATTTTTAATGTACTTGCCGTGCCATTTGGTTCTTTGCTCTTGTATCAGGGTGGTTCTTTGTAGAGCATCATGTCTTATCTCATCAAGCTCGTTCAATTGTAATGGCCTCTATTTTTTAGCTTCATTCAAGTCCATTCCTAATTGCATGGCAGTTCTGAAGGTCTTTACCTAAAACTCTATGGGAAGTAGTACCTGCTTCCCATACACAAACTCATAAGGTGTATGGCCTGTTGTATTTCTCCATGCTTTCCTATAGGCCCACAAGGCCTTAGGCAACCTATCAGCCCAGTCTTTGTGATGCAGTTGAAAAGTATTAGTGAGGATGGCCTCTATCACTTTGTTGGTCGATTCCACTTGGCCATTGGCTTAGGGGTGATAGGGCGAAGACTTTTTGTGTCTGGTCTTGTATTGTTCGGTAAGAGCCTTGACCAAATTTGAGGTGAATTGTGTCCCTTGGTCAGTGACTATTTCCCGAGGTACCCCAAAATGAGTCAAAATTTCCTCAAAGAGAAAGTCTATAGCAGATTGTTCATTGGTTGAATACAGGGCCTTGGCTTCTACCCATTTTGTTACATAGTCTGTGCAAACTAATATGTATTTTTTTGTGCGAGACATGGGATTGATAGGTCCTACAAAATCTAAGGCCCATTTTTCAAAGGGTTCGATTACTACTTGGGCTTGGAGTGGTATTTCATCGACTGATGTAGGTTTTCCCATTCTTTGGCAATCATCGCAGCTAGCCACGTATTTCTTTGCATCTTTAAAAATGGTTGGCCAATAATAGCCAGATTGTAGGATTTTGTAAGCTATCCTTTTGTCAGCAAAGTAGCCTCCACATGGGCCATCATGGAAGGCTCTGAAGATATCCTGCATTTCATCTTCCCGGACACATCTTCTGATTATCAAATCAGGTCCCATTCGGTATAGGGTATCCTAATGCTACATATAATTGGCACTTAGTTGAAAGATTCTTTGTTTTTCTTTGGATGTCATACCTTGAGGTAGCTTGTCGGTTACCAAATAGTTGGCTACGTCTGCATACCAAGGGGTGTAAGTAGAAATGGAAAATAAATTCTCATCAGGAAAATCATCATCTACTAGAGTACTGTCACCTGCATGGATAAGCCTAGACAGGAAATCAGCAACCAAGTTGTCTCTTCCAGGCCTATCTATGATAGTGATATTAAATTCTTGTAGTAACAACAACCATCTAGTTACTCTAGCATTTGTAACAGGTTTATTCATTAGAAGTATGATAGTTGAGTGGTCAGTGTGCACAAAAACTTTGTATCCTGTTATATAGTGTCTAAACTTGTTAATGGCATGTACTACCGATAAAAATGATTTCTCTATGATAGTATAGTTTCCTTAAGTAGGTGAGAGGTTCTTACTAACGAAGTATATAGCATAAGGAATCTGCCCTTCCCTTTATTCTAATACAACTCCCAAAGTGGTATCTGAGGCATCTGTACAGATATGGAAAGGAAGAGACCGGTTTGGACCTCTCAAAGCAGGAGCACTTGAAAGTTTTGTTTTTAAGATTTCAAAGGAGATTTGGCATTGCTCATCCCAATATAATTCAACATCTTTCGTTAGTAGTTTGAAAAGGGGGGAAACTAGGTTTGTAAAATTTTGAATAAACCTCCTATAGTAGCTGGCATGCCCTAAGAAAATTATGATTTCCTTTTGTGAACTAGGGATCTTAATTTGGGAAATAATGTCGATTTTGGCAGGGTCCACTCTTATTCTGGTACTGGAGATGTGGTGAACTAGAACGATTCCTTCAGTAAGCAACATTCTCAATTTTTCATGACTGAGTGAGAGGTTGGTCTCTTTACATCTAACCAATACCTTCTTCAAATTATCCAATGCCTATTGGAAATCATCCCCATATACCGTGAAGTCATCCATGCAGACTTCCACACAATCATTGGTCAGATCAGAGAAAATAGCCAAGACAACCCTCTGAAAGGTAGCAGGGGAATTACATAACCCAAAGGGGAGAACCCTATAGGCATCGGTTCCCCAAGGGTAGGTGAATGTGGTCTTATCCTGGTCTTCTGGTGAAATTTGTATTTGGTTGTAACCACTAAACTTGTCCGGGAAAGAAAGTACCTCTTCCCAGATAAAGTATCCAAGACCTGATCTATGAAAGGTAAAGGGAAGTAGTCCCTATAGGGGGCTTTGTTTAGTTCTCGAAAGTCCACACAAATCCTCCATTTCTCATTTTTCTTTGGTACAATAACTAATGGGGAGACCCATGTTCTATCTGATATAGGGTAAATGAAATTAGCTTGTAGGAGTTTTTGGAGTTCTTCCTTTACTATATCTTTCAAGGCTGGGTTCATTCTTCTCTGGGGATGTCGTATAGGTATGATCTGATCATTAGTGTAAATATGATGCATACATGTATCTGGGTGGATCCCTTTCATGTCAGAGTAATCCCATGAAAACACATCGTATTTCCCTTGAATCATTTGTACTAGCTTTTGTTGTTTATCTGTTTCTAGGTTGGCATTGATATACAGGGACTTCCCAAGACTGATTTCTACAGCTTGGATAGCAGATTCCTTCCCTTCCTCTACTTGTGAAAGAGTGGCTATTGTAGAAGTGGAAGGGTGCCAAATTTCTTGAAATTCAGGGCTAAATATGTGTGTAGTTAGGGAAAGATTGGGGATAGTCAATGCATACTGAAGCAGCCAAGAATAGACTTAGCATTTGTTCTTCATAGTGTTCTCGTACTCCTTTTACTTGTTCAAGTGTCAACAAGGGTTGAGTACAGTCCTCCTCCCCATAAGGATTCTCCAACCAGAGATGAACTTCAGTGGCTGGATGGTCGGGGGGAAAAAATATAAGTTTCTGACTTTGAGTGTCATTGGAAATTGTCATTTCTCCAGATCGACAACTGATGAATGCATCAACAGTGGCCAACCAAGGTCGTTCAAGTACCACTGGGTGTCCTGGTTTGTGGGATTTTGGATGGATTACCAAGAAATCCACAGGGCATTCCTAAGAGGCTAATGTCACTGTTATATCATCTAAACTTTCTGCTGTGGTGATGACTGATTTATCTGCAATCTCTAGAAAAGTTTTTGTAGGTCTTAAGTGATCTAGTTGTAGTGTTTTCATAGTGTTTACTGACATCACATTTAATGCTTCCCCTAGATCAATCAATGTGTTAGGTAAGGCAACACCATTTATTTCTATGGTTACCACTAGGTTCCCTAGATCACTATACTTGGAAGGCATTTCTGTTATAAATTTGGATAACTGCCCTACCACCCATATGACAGGAGGTTCCTTCCTCTTTCTCCATGGATTTTTAATGCAAAGGTCCCTTACAATTTTAGCATATATAGGTATGTCTTTAATGGCCTGTAGTAGTGGGATCTTTACACATATATTCCAGAGTTCAGTCTCTAGATTATGTTCTAGTGGTTCCTTGATTTTCTTTATGAGCAGCCTTTCTGGGTAAGGGGGATTCATTTCATGGGGTGTTTCTGTTGCAAGGGAGTTGGGAGAAGGAGTTTCTTGTGGTACTGGAGTGTTTATTTTTTCGTTCAATGGATTAGTCATCTATTCTTCTCTTTGAACCATTTGGACATCTATTTGTTCTTCTTGGTTTGTGTGATTATGCACTTGTTCCTCTTGAATGACCATAATGGGATTTGTTTTGTTTACAATCCTTCCTGATCTTAATTTAATTCCATTAAATGGAGTTGGCGTTATTAGATATGTAGGAAAGGTTTCTACTTCAATGTTTTGTATAGGTTGTGTCAGTCTGTTATTTGGGTTAGGGATAGGTTGTGCAGGAATAGGAGTAAGTCGAGGAGGGTTTTGGATGGGCGTAGCTTGCATTAGTTGCTGCATATTTGGATTCATGGGTAGCGCAAGTGGTTTTTGTGGTTGTGGGGGTGGAAGAAGAGCAGGGGGGTTAAATCCTGGGAGCAACTGTGAAATATTAGAAGGATATTGTGGATAGGTGGGAAAATTTGTTGGTTGAAAGGGGACATTACCATATACAGGTCCTCTCCACCCCTGTTTCCAAGGTTGGTTTTGTGTCGGCCACTGAGGATAAGACATGGGGGGTACCCATTATTGTTAGGGGTATTGTGTAATTGGGTCAGTAAACATATTGGGGATTTGTTGTCTCCATGGTCTCCTAGGGGTGTAGGATGTCTCAGGTTCTCCTCCTCCCTTGAACATGGCCTTGAATCTGGGAAGAGAAGGGAATTCATTAGTTGGATGGTCCTCTATAAAAATACCACAAGTTTCAATAACATTGAGGGGGCATTCCTTTTCAGGGTGTTTCCTCCTACATTGATGACAGAAAATTGCTAACGCAACATTTTCTTCCTCTTGTTTTCTTTTAATTTTCATGGTATCTAGTTGGGAACTGATGGTGTGTAGGATATATGTTTTAAAGTTTTCCAATAGATTTCCTAGTTCAATCCTTGTGACACCTCCGTATGTGGGTTTAGCAATTCTGTTGGTAGGGTCCCTTATACTTTTCCCCATTTTAGCTTGACTGTGAGAGTATCTTTTACAATACTCTTCTATGTCTACAAATGGATTTTGGTATACATCTCCAGAACTCATGAGGTTTAACACTTCAATGCAATCATCCCTCACACCCTTTAGAAAGACAGTTCTAACTGTAGTCGTATCTAAGGAAAACTGCTTAGTCTTTTGGTAATTGTATAAGAACCTTTCTAGGTAGTCTTCTAAGATTTCTTCTTTCGATTGCTGCATTTTGAATATATCATTCCTAGAAACCCTAGGTCTGCAATAATCTTGGTATTTTTGGAGGAAGGTCTCCTTCATACCATCCCAAGACAAAATTGTGTGTTCCCCTAAGCTCATGAACCACCGCAGTGCCGAATCTTTTAGTGTGACTGGGAAAAGTTATAATTTTTGAGAATTATCTGTGTAGTTATAGCTCCTACACAATATGTCAAATTCAAATAAAAACGAGTCAGGTTCTTTTGTCAACATACCTCAGAAATGAGGAACTGAAGATAATGGAATGTTCTTCATAGCAACGTCTTTAGCGATATCCAGTATGGGGAACCCAAATGTCTCTATTTCATTGGATATGTTTCCCTCTTCTTCTGCCATGTTTCCAAGCAATCTGTAGGGAGGTGGTGAATTTTCTCCACTGAGTGATGGTTCCACCACTGGGTTACCTAGTATCTCTAGCTATTCCAAGGTCTTGTGTGGCCTTCCAACAGTAGATGCAGCCTCTTCTATTACCGCCTCTGCTTCTTTTCCAGTTTCTCCTCTATATGGGGTCGCCAGTGCTTCCTTCCTTTCTTGCTGCCTTATGTCTTTAATCTGAACAGTGGCTTCAGATCTAGTGCCTTTTGTTGTTGTTGCAATTGTTGCCTTTGAGCTCTCTCCTCTAAGAATTTTTCCTGCATGAGTTTTCGATGAATTAGTATAAGGGGGGGTTTTCTTTGTATTAGAGGTAGGAGGACAACCTGACTTTGGAGCAACCCCACCAAAGTGGATGCGCAGGTTCTTACCTTTCATCTTACTGTCTTCTCCCCACCCTGAGATTATCCTCAAATCCAATCCAATACTTCATCAAACTAATAAAAAAATATGCTACATGTTACCATTTACAACTCCCCGACAACGACGCCAAAATGTTGGTGCGTCAATATGTTCAATGTATATCTCACACTCATTTAAATGTCAATCCAGGATTCATAATCGAAAGATTCATTACACCATATGTGTTGAGAACAAGTAACCTACTTAAGTCTGTTGTATATAGGAAATAATTAATAACATAAAAATCCTATTTCTAAGATTTCTAAATATTCCAAAGTGTTCTCTGAACCTAGAAGAGAAAACTGATAATGAAACTTAAAAAAACAATCAATCAAAGAGATGTTGTCCTAGAGAAACAAATCTGTACATTTCAGGCGCTTGAATTGAAAAGATGAACTTTAAGAAGCTTGTCTCCTAGAGCAATTAAAATTATCAATTCCAACCATTCTCGAAACAATAGCCAACTTCAACCTCGTGTAATTCAATCAAACTAGCACAAGGGAAGTTTAGTATAATTGAAAGACTTTATTACAACACATGAAGATGAAATATAAAGTCTCCTGGTCCCTTGCAATACTAGGTCCACTACAATCATAAACTCAAAATATCAGTCCCACACTTCAAATTATGAAATAGATACCTTCAACATCTGAGAATGAAATGTCTATTCGATCTAACACTTGCTTATTCACACTAATCCAAAATGATTAATTCAATGCTCAATCCTAAAAATGAAATAAAGACCAATCACACACATACTGTTGTAAACTATCCACACAAACACACAGAACGTATACAAGGAGGTTTACCTTAGTTGGGGCGGTGGGCCCTTGCCGAACCAACAAGGAACCTCTTAAAGGAGTAACAAACAAAAACGTTTCACTCACATTTAAGCATTGACAAAAAGATCTTCTGTATTAAATCAGCTGATAAATTGGATCAACATTCTTTTACTTCATGCATGACAATGATAAGTATTGTCTAGTTCTTCCCGTATATTACTTATATTCACTATTCTATATCATCTATACAACATTCCTTATATAAGGTAAGCTGATACTATCAATATCTATGGATAAACATTAAATAGTTTGAGAAATTTCACATTTAAGATTTACATTGAATTTTTAGGAATCGACTCCATCCTCATGACACAAAGTGCATGAGTGATGGAGTCTCTTGCAACTAGAAAACTGACTAGGGCGCTTCTATCCAACTGTCTTCTCTAAATATTCACCATTATTCAGGTCCAACTGATGCATTCTGGAAACAGAGGTTCTGGTACCGGATTGCACATAGTCGCGAGTCTAGTAATGAAATAGAGTAGAGCAGGTAGTACTGAAATAACACACGTCTTGGTACTGGTACTAGATTAAAACTGTCTTGGGTACCAGAATAGATTTGGTACCGGATTACATGGTGTCTGGTAGTACCGGATAGACTGCTCATAAATCAAATCATTAGGGCTATACAAAATAAAACACTTTCAATCGAATTAATTTAATAAAGTTAAACAAACATTCTTTAAATCATCAATTACCTTTTGTGGACATTACATAGCTATTAGGCATGTGTTTTGGGAGGGAGTAGTCCAGTATAGGTTTATAACAGAGGAAAAAGGCTTAGATGTAGGGTAAGATAGGGCATTATCTTATGTCAAAATAGGGACTCAACACTTCTCTATCTTGATTCTATATGAGCTCATCATTCCTCTTTCTATACTCGAATCTCCACTGCAATAGCTCCCACTAAACCTAGGTTTATCACTGACCCAAGATAAACTTGATCTATCGAGACCAAGCCAAACCCTCAACAACAAAGGCGTCCCTCTGAAGCCAAAAATGAGCTTTGATACCACAAGTAAGTTTTAAACCTGTGAAGTAAAGTAATGCATATAGATTCTTAAGCAAAATAGAATTTAATCAATGGCTCATACACATATTACATAGAGATTTTATACCGGAAACCCTCAACCAGGAAAACCTTTCTTATATTCATTATATCGAATTTCACCATTCACTATACAATATATACAATGTTTTTAGGTATTCCGTAGATACCAAAACCCTAATCCCTAAAACCGGGATTATTTTTAGTAAACCACTAAAAATAGCAAAAGCCGCCAGATCGTCAGACGCAGTTGTCATATATGATGTGCCCACACACACACATGAAAAGAATATAACACATACCCAACAACCTCCACTTAACAATATGACACAACTCCAAAGTTTGCAAGGGAAAGCAAACTTTCTTCGTCATTTCATTTGTAACTACGTTGCGATTACAAAAGGATTTATGCGCTTGTTACAAAAAGACACCCCTTTTATCTAGGATGAAACTGCTGAACGATCCTTTGTTGCTCTTAAGCATGCATTAACCAACGCTCCTTTGTTACATCCTCTGAATTACACAAAGGACTATATCCTTTACTTAGCAGCCTCCACTTCCACTATTTCCATGGTGGTAGTTCAAGAGGACCCTAATGGCGAGGAACATGTGATATATTATTTTATAAAATGTCTATCTGGTCCAGAGATTAGATATTCACATGTTGAAAAGTTGGATCTGGCAGCCGCCATCGCTGTCAAGAGATTCCGTCACTACATTTTTCTATGCACCACCACAATTATTGTGGACTCGAACCCCATGTACCACATTTTGACACATAAAGTTCTTGGGGGAAAATATTCGAAATGGATCGTTCTCCTTCATGAATTCGATCTTGAGTTCACTAAATCCAAACCTAAAAGGTCCATGGTGTTTGCAGATCTTATTTTCAACCTTCCCCATGCTGATGAAGATACTTAGCCCAGAGATTCTCTCCCGGATGAAACTTTGTTCCTCATTAGCATGTTCGATCCTTGGTATGGAGATATTCTTCTTTGTCTCCAGACCCAACATTTTCATCCCGATATCTCTCGTGAAGAATGTCGTCATATCCACCACCATTCTTGTCGTTACCTTATTATCGATGACACTTTATACTGCCGTGGCATTGACACTATCCTACGATGATGTCTAACTCATGAAGAGGTTGAACGCGTGCTTAATGACTATCACCTTGGAGCCTCTGGTGGTCATCTTTATGGAATGGATACAGCTCAGAAAATCTTACGTGCCGGCTACTTTTGGCCCTCAATTTTCAAATATTGTATTAAGGTAGTCAAAAAATTCCCACCCTGCCAAGTTTTTCACAAAAAGGCACGAACCCACCCTGCTCTGTTGCATCCCATTGTTGCCATCGGCCCCTTTGCCAAATGGGGCATTTATTTCATGCAATGTAGGCCTACCTCAACCAGGGGGAACGATTATATAATGATTGTCGTCAATTACTTTACAAAATGGGCTGAGGTTATGCCTAACTTTTTGAACGATGGTTGTACTGTAGCTCTTTTTCTTTTTAACCACATCATCACTCATTTTGGTGTTCCACATGCCATTTTCATTGATCATGGTTCACACTTTAAAAACCAGATGATGAGTGAATTGCATGCCAAGTTGGGTTTTCACCATGAGAACTCATCCCCTTATTATCCTCAAGCTAATGGACAAGTTGAAGCTATCAACAAAGTCCTCAAAACTATGATTCAACAGATGGTAGGGGTAAACAAGACATCCTGGCATCTACAAATTTTTTCCGCTCTCTGGGCCTACCGTACTTCAGTAAAAACTGCTACTGGATTCACTCCTTTCCAGCTTGTATATGGCATATAAGTTTTTTTACCAATCAAGTGAGAAATTCCTTCATTAAAACTCAAAGTAGAACTCCTGTCCCACACTTCTGCTGAGGAAGAACGTTTCTTACACTTGAATAGGTTGGATGAAACACGTCGTGATGTTTCTCTCGTCAATGAGACATATCAAAAACAAATCAAGAATCAATACGACAAGTCTGTCCATACTCTCACTTTTACATAAGGAGACCTAGTCCTCGTTTATGACCAGGCTCATGAAAAGTTAGGGACGGGTAAGTTAGAACCTCTATGGCATGGTCCTTACATCGTGAAACATGTTCTACATAGAGGCACCTACGAGTTAGTGGACTACGACAGAATCTCCCTGGGTGAGCCTCGAAACGGGCTTTACCTCAAGAAGTACTATACTTAGGACATCTAGCATACGTGCTTTGTATACTATTGTATATTTAGTTTGGTGTGTCTTTTTTTTTGCATGCTCGAGTTTTTGACTTAGCCACTTATACTGTGTCTTGTGTTTTCATGCGCATATGACATCTTCCTTTCCTATTTTTGTCGGGTTTGCGGATGGCACTAGTCGACACACCCAGAATGTCGCTTCTATAGCTTGGGTTGTTTACCACTCTGATGAGATGGTGAGTTCCGGAGGTATTTTCTTAGGATCGACAACTAACAACATGGAAGAATATCATGATGTCATCAGACTTTTAACCAAATCCTCCTCCCTAGGTGTTTCTCGCATGATCTTCAACCTAGACTCCCAACTCATAGTCTGTCAACTCAATCGAATCTACATTATTCACAATCCTATCCTACTACGTCTCCACTTATGATTTCATCATCTTGAACGAATGTTTGATTTTATTGAATACAGGAACATACCAAGAGAACTCAATACCATTTCGGATTCACTAGCTAATTACATCATGGATAGGTATCTCGCACATAGATAAGATTTCATAAAGGAAATGAATCACATCACATATCATCATGTAAATTAAAACACATCACATAAAAGACATCATTTGAAAATCATTTGGCACTGTAAAAACTCAGAAATGTATATATATATATATACGGCGTGACTGAAAATGTTTGATTACATCAATAATGTTACATAGATAGGCAAAATGTAGGTCCTCGCACCCATAAACATCGTCATATAGAATATACAATCATCAGGAAGATCCTAATCTCCCTGCATCACATTATGTTGCGAGTAACATATCACTGCACGGGCTATTCGCCTCAACAGAGAGTTAAGACTCTCAGACACTCCCATAGTGTGTCTTTGTAGATGTAGTGGCACTTCCCACCTCCTAAGAGGAGGGATACCTATCGTGAGACCTTGGAGGTTTCTTTCAACCTCCAGGATACCTCTTATTGCTACCCCTTGATCTACCGCTATCTGAGCATCCCCGCGACGCCCCAGTGATGGAATCTCTGTTGGACGTGTTGCTCCTCTATCTGCATGATGAAATGATATGTCTGTTAAAGATTCTTCTATGTACCCAAAAAAATTATAATATTCAAAAATTAAAAACACTTGACAAGATCAGTTTGATTTCTTACTTGATGCATCCCAATCCTCTCCTTATAGAAGAAAAAAATCCATGTAGCCCCAGAAATATACTCTGAAGTATGGAAAGTCTTCTATCACGATCAATTGGCATCTCATCCAAGAGAAGAAATCACCAGTGAATCTGAACTTTGAAGTTAGGCCTAGTCTCGGAGACAAGCTGGTCCACCGCTCCATACATGGTTCTCTCGCTAGTCGTACCAGTAATGCAATATGAGGTTGCATCCCAGGAATGTGTTCTAAGAAGAATGAAACCAAGAATGAACCATAACTGAGCTTCTTCTGCTTCCCTGATCTGCATCTCGTAATTTGTTCCTTCACATGATGAAGGAACCCTGTGCTCAAGTTAAACAGTGTTGGTTCTAGACACTGTAAACCATAGGCCACCTGTGATCTTGAAACTAGGTGTGCACTCGTACTTACCTCTATACTCATAATGGAAAATAGAATGGATCGAAGAGATAGATCCCTAATATCTTTGATCACAATTCTGCCACCTACTAGCCTCGCTCTTGGGACACAATGGTTTGTCAGATACTCATCCACAGGCACGAGAAGTGCCCGTTGTCTGATTAAAACTATGGGAGTCCCTCTTTTTGAGAGACCATTTATGAAGTACACGTCTTCTAACTCGATGGTAATAAGTTTTGTTCCCATCTGGAACCCTTGTTCTACAACGTTCCACAACCCGATCATATGCTCAAGAAGAAGGACCTCTTTCTTCATTTTTTGCATTTTGACATATTTGAGGAGACTGCAATTCCTCAACGCGGCTCTTGATTGGGGACTCTGCATAGTAGCCACATCATCTATCTCATGCTCTCTTTCCTTCCACTCAAGCATGATTGTTTCTGAAATCACCTGCATCAACAATCAAATTTTTTCATTAAAAATCACATTTTTCGACAATTTTTGGGCAATTTTCAAAAAATTTTAATTGTTTGCTCTTGTAAAACCAACACCCCCTTTGCATGAACATTGGGATGCCAACACACCCTTACATTAGCCATAAAACATTCAAAAAAAATAACAAAAAACCTCTTCACGTTTTGAGCGCGCGCTGGTCGTTTTGGGCAAGTTTTCTTGTGGTTTTTTGGGTAGCGCCCTCATAGCCACTACAACATAGTGTTGGTGCACCCTTTATTGACTAGGAGGGGCATTTTCCAAGTCATTTATCACTCCCCCATGAATTTTAGAGGAGCGTCGATCTTTTTGGGTGCTTGGGCCGATCCAGGGCATCATTTTTTATAAATATTTATTGCCTTAAACACAAATGTGAACCATATAAATGAAATAAGGGAAGAAGAGAACCAACCTGGTCCAAACGGTGAAGAAAATGGTTGACTGTAGCTCCGGCATCGAGAAAAACAAGATTCACCTCCAAATGGAAAATTCTCCACTGCTACAAATCTTGGCACAAATGAAATGGTAAATGACATTCTTACCCCATTTTACAATTATACATTTCATTTTTTGCCTAAAGATATAGTTTTTGAATTTCTTAAAAATATTTTGGAGGCCTTATTAATCCCCTGGAATGCAGTTTTGACATCATTGACAAGTTTCGAGGCAGTTTTGTTCGTTTTTTATCTTGTCACTTTTACGAGCATAGTCTTAGTTCGTTCGTAAGCTCAAAAATATAAGAACGTGTCGGGTAAAATTTTATCTCTTTTTCATACCCGCATGTATAAATGAAAAAGGAACCACCTGGAGTCTTCTTTAAACTCTTTTCAGACTCTCTAAACGTGAAAAGATTGTTGAGTGATCTTGCTTCCTTTCTCACTCGTTAAAAGGTTTGAAAGGGCATCTTTCGAGTGATAATTTATCTCTTTTTTGGCCTCAAGAGACTAACATTACAAAAAAGGAAAACATTGGAGTCGTCTTTAAGTTGGTTTCAAACTCTCTAAATATGAAAAACCACCGAGTTTACCTTCTATAGACTCGTTAAACAATTACACATTGAAGGGCTCATATGAGACCGAACCCTTACTTCTTCCAATTCGCTAAAAAAGGAAGAGGGACTTACCAAAGGTGAGTCATATCGAGCATGTGCTACCCTCCTTGAGCTCGTTAAATTAAAAAGAGGTAATCGTTTATCTGGATGGGGGAAAAATTGAAAGAAGCAAGACAAGCAGTTTTTGAGAACACTACCAGTAACTCTTATGGTCGCCCTTGAACACGACACTTTGTCTTTGCACACATTTTAATCTATTGAACCTCTGCACTAAGCCAATCCTCTGAGTTTCTTTTACTCCTTTGGGTCACCTGAAAAAAGTCATAGCATCCAATGCATCATCAAGTTTTGGTCCATGTCACGTTTCTGTTGTTGTGCCTCAATGTTCAAGGGAAGTATCTGCCTCAAGAGTCAGCCATCGCAAATATCATGTTTCAATACCTGTGTCAGTCTATGTTCATTTGATATACCAATTACATCTCTGTGTCAGTTTCATGTCGTTGATGGGGGATACATCAAGGCCCTCCTTTGAAGAGTCTATTCCTGTCGACTTCTACACATTATCCAGGAACTAGAATTAGAAACTAGTTAGTACCTTGGGACCTGCATGCCTCAACGACAGGCCTCCTCGTGTTTGACAGTAGGTTTACATAATTGACCCCTGATCGGGTGATTCCATAGATGTTTGACTTCAGCTCATCCATTCACATTCGTTAGAATGTACTAGAGTACCTTGGGAATCATTGACATCAATGGTGATCTCCCTCGCACTTGTTAACGATTTACATCATTGGCCGATAATCAAGTGGTTTATACCATGTTTGACATTAGGACATCTATTCACATGGTTAGATTCGTACTACATAAGGATCGGTAAGAATACCCTGGGTTGAGTCATCACTCTTATGTATACTTTGCCCAGGTTGTGAACGAGTTCTCTTGAACTATGACACATATACTATTACATAGATCCACTTTGTATTGGTCATGGATATGTCTTGTCGTCTCATAGATCCACTATGTATTCTTCATGGATATGATCAGTTCAGGTCATGGGAGTATAGATACACATTGTATCTTCAGTGGCTATACTTTTTATCAATGTAATTACGGATCCACGGTGTATTTTATGGTGGCCATACCTAAAACGTTTTTATCACTCAAGCATCGATATGCCTGCCTTGGATTTGAAACATGTCATAATATTTGTTTGATGGTTGTGTGCAACTTTTTCCAGCCTCTCTGTGTCATACCCTTGCTCGAAAAAGTCTACAAAGTACTTCAGTCATCATCGTCTTCTGACTTCGCACTTTGGGGCGCAATCTGTTAAACATCAAAATCACTCATTGCAATGATGGCTAGTGTTGTCATTATAAATATCGCAAGTGTCACATATTGGTAATAAGTGTCACAAGTGTTGCAAGTGTCGCGAACATCACACTGTTATCTTGTCTATGTCGTCTCTCTAACGACATCGTAAAGACACTTAAGACACCTCAAAAGACTAGTCTTGAAGAAGAGAAATCAATTGACAAGGAGTACAAGCCTTTTGCCACTAAAAATCCACTCAAAAGTCAAATTTGGAAGGGAGCACTCTCCTACATACTCTCAGGGAGTGCTGGCACTCTGTACCCTCTTCTAGGGAAGCGTTCCAACACTCTGTGTCCCTTTTGAGGGAGCACTGACCTTTTTTAGGTGAAATTTGCTTTGTTGGAGGAAATCAGGGAAGAATCCCCTCAATATCTAAAGGTGTTTGGATTCGAATCTGAGGTCGAGGCATGATCTTAGCGTAGATCCACAACTGAAGGAGAGGAATCCTCAACTTATCCCAAATATCTCTCAAGTGGTTAGGTCTCTCCAAGCCTATATAAGGAGGCCTCTTCATGGTGAAAGGATATATGGAGATTGAGAATTACACCAAACGTATGATCCCATAAGTGAGATTCCATTGAAGCATAATCAATGTAGATTACTTGAGCAAAGGGGTTGGACAAGGAGATATGAAAGAAGTTGTTGCACCTTCATCAAAGGATTGTAAGCACCTTTCATTTGTTCTCATTAATAATCAATGCTTGGCTTGTTTCTTTCAAATTTATGTTCGTTCCACATGAATTTGTCTTCAATGGATATATCTATATTTGATCTAATCTCAATAGAATAGGAAGTTCTTTGTATCTTTGTTTGTTTTACAGGACCTATCGAGGAGCTCAGGATTGGAGCTCAGCTTGGATCTTGCAAGGACAAACGTCATTAACAAGGTACATATCCCTCTTCTTCCTTTTCGTATATTAGCTTAATTAGATCTAAAAAGGATGTCAGTGTCCATGTTAATCACTTTTTTGTCTTGGCCTTAGGATTATAGAGACCAAGATGGAATCCGCTTGCCCACCGAAGCATTCACCTGTAACAGAAATTGGCGACTCCATTGGGGATGAATATTTCTATTTCCTTCCCTAGATCTTGTCTTGTCATTTGTTCATTTTTTTACCTTCCTCCATATTGTCTTTGATTCTTAGATCTGAGTGATTGGTTCTTGTTTCCATCACCTTCAATTTGATTGATTGATTTGTCTTGATTCTTTGACTTTCTGGGCATTTTTCCTAAATTTTTAGAGGCCAACACCCCCCCTACCCTTGTTACCAGAGCGTTGGCGCTTCTTGCTAGGTTTACACAGAGCATTGGAACTCTCTAGCCCCTTACACCAGAGCACTGCCCCTTTTCTGTGCAAAATCCTTTAGGGTTTCTTCCTCTAAGGTTGAATTTTTGTTTTTTTCACTTGCTCAAGGTCTTATCATCTCAGTTTGCCTTTATCTTGGCCTTCAGTACTCTGTTTTCTAAGAATTGATCTCTTCTTGTTTGGAATTTTGATGTTTTCTTTCCTTGCCTTGAAGTCACTATTCATCTTTGTTGATTTAGAGTCATCTTATTGTTTTATTCTCATTTATCTGGCTGAGTGGAAACCTTTGTCAGGAATTTCAAAGATCTTTGCACCACCCCATTTAATCTTTGAGGTCATCTTGTCCGAACCTTTTTCAATCTTTTTGAGCATTTGGTTTTTCTTTTTGTGATTTTTTTGTCATCTTTGTCTTCCTTTTTTTATCACCACGAGAGTGTGTTTTTGTTTATTTGTAACTTGCTTCTGATTGTCTAAACCTTGTTGACTTTGTAATCTAGATGACATAGGAATTTCTATATCGGATTGATTATCATTCACACATAAAACAAAAGGATACTTTTTATGATTGTTTTTGAATATTAGAAAAGAATTCTATGAGTTTTAGCATTATATTGGATTTGATTGAGAAACAAATTGATTAAGGATTCTGCATCTTACTGCTTGACAGTGAAAAGAACATATTTCTCTTTCCCTTAAGTAGGAATTCATTGAAATAAAGGATTGTTTATCATTTCTTATGCATTTTTTGGGGGATTTGTGTCATAATACCATCAGTTTTCACTTTCATACACCCTGTTGTAACATATATTAAATATTTTTCTCTACTTATTGTTTTCATCCAAATATGTTTGAGAATGATCATAGATCTTCTTCAGCTGGGAGTCTGGGCAACCGTTTTCATCTATTTTAATTATTCATGTTTCTTCTACTATATGCTCGTTTCGAGTATTTTGACAAGTTTTTGAGGCTTTGCAGTAATGGGGATCCCTAACAGAGGTGGCACATTTGGACATTGAGTTCGATGTATCTTGCGTGGATATAAGTACTATTGGTGACAATCCTAGCCGGAGTGAATTCGCTGTTGTTGGACTGTGGAAAGGCTACAGTATTAGGCTTTGCTCTCTTCCTCATATAGAATTCATTACAAGGTTCCACTTTGTAGAGAACGTTCCAGCTCAGTCTATTCTTCTTTGTGAATTTGAAGGGATTTCATACTTGCTATGTGGTCTTGGGATTGGGCATTTATATAACTTTAAATTCAATCTAAGTGATGCACAAAGGAAAGCGAAATCAATGGAAAGCCAGAAGGAATCTGAGATCCACAATTGAAAAGCGGGCTCTTGCTATCAAAGAATTCCTCTCTGCTTCAGAATCTGCCCAGAAGGCTTTGGAGGCAGTTGAACTAGAAGTTGTTGGTTTGGCAGAATGTTGTGACAAGATTGCTAAGGCACTGAATAACTGCATTGCTGCTACAGGAGATATCATCTCTACTACGGAGAAGTTCAAATAGGAGTTTGAGGATACCACCCAATGCCAAGAGATTGTATCATGATTTTTTCGTGACTATCAACTTTCTCAAGAGGAGGTCAATGCTTTGAGGGAATAAGAGTTAAATAAGAACTTTTTCAAAGCACTTTCACATGTCCAAGAAATTCATGCTAATTACAAATTGTTTCTCAGGACACACCACCATCATACAGGAATGGAGTTGATGGACATGATGGTTGTTTACCATGTGCCTATGAACGACTTTATGGGTACAAGCTGAATGTCGGAACCTGGGTGATAATGATATGCCTGAAGTAAGTGATTTGGTGAAGACAAGAACTCGGTGCTCAAAGGAAAGGCTTGTCCTCTTCAAGTATTGTGCAGAAGAGGTTGCAAATGCTCGACACAATGCATTGTTCAAATGCTTTATTAGTGCTCTTACTCGCGGAGGTCCTGGTGGAATGTCGAGACCGATAAAAGTGCATGCTCACAATCCTTTAAGATATGTTGGTGACATGTTGGGATGGCTTCACAAGACTTTGGCATCTAAGAGAGATCTTGTACTCGCACTTCTTAGTCCAGATGCGACCATCAATATTGGACCCATTGCTCGGTGTTTTTCAAGAGACTTAGATGGAGATTACGTCAAGCAAGAAATGGACATGTCTTTTATTTTGGATTGGATTTTTGAAGGGATCCATGGCATCCAGAAGAAACTGACTGAATATGGAATAGAAAATATTGAGGAAATGACCTTGAGGGAAGATCGACGACGAGAAGGGACAAACAGGGGGTTTGCATTTTTGGAGTTCCCCACTCATCTTGAGGCTAGAAATGCTTTCAAGCGCATGCAGAAGCGAGGTGTTTTCTTTGGGATTGACCGTTGTGCAAAGGTTGATTTTGGACAAAAATTACCCGGCGAAAAGAAAGGTAATGAGAACTGCAGCTCGGCGAGAACACCGCAGACCGATAGGCAGAAATATGGCAGAAGCATTTCTACATAATGGAAGGAAAACTCCCGTAGAAATCAAACAAATGACACAAATCCAGAAGAAGCAGTCTCATGCATAGCCTTTTCAAAGAATGATTCTTATGTTACGATAATGACACCTACGCTGCCGATGTGATCATGAAAGTAACGGTTGCATGCCAAGGTGTCGATACAGACACTTCCGTATAATGAAAAATGACTACAAGCAATTGGGCAAGACAGCCATGGTAGGTGATGGAATCGATGATGCACCAGCATTAGCCTCAACAGACATCACAAAAGCCCATGGTTTGAGCATTTCGATGCAATAGCCTGCTTGGCCGTAGGGTTTGACGATGACCTTCTGTACTCAGGTTCGTGGGATAAGACCGTAAAGGTTTGGAGATTACAATATTTCTTGTGCCTCGAGTCAATCAAATCCCATAACGATGCAGTGCATGCCATTGTGGTTGGTGGACATGGGATGCTGTTTACAGCTTCAGGTGATGGAATGGTAAAAGGATGGAAGTGAGAGACAGTAAAGAGAAAAAACCGATGCCATCATAGACTGGTCATACAGCTCAAACAAGGCAAGGATATTCCCGCGTCTCCAGCCAATGCTATAACGCTAAGCTCAAATGAACTAGTTTTATACTCCGGGACCTCAGCCTCTCAGATCAACTTCTGGACTTCAGATGAGAAGTCTCTCAAAATTATATCTTACAAAGGAACTCTAAAGGGATCATAAACGTTCGGTTTTGTGCCTGACAAGCATGGGAAATTGCTATGCAGTGGGTCTGTAGACAAAACTATTAGGATCTGGAAGAGGGAGTTGGTATCAGGAAGCCAAACCCATCACACATGCTTGGCAGTTTCAGAAGGCCACAGTAGCTCTGTCAAATGCATGACAGCTGTTGTTCCTGCATGGATGACCTATTCTTCTTTGCTGTCATGAAATTCCTCTTCTTTTCATTCTTCTTTGTGATCGTGTTCATATCAAGACAGTAACAGTTGTTCTACAAGTGTAGATGATGATTATGGAGATAATGAAGGGTGTAGCAATGATTCTCAAATGTTCGTATTGTACAGTGGGAGTCTTGATGGCAGTCTAAGACTATGGTGTATAAATAGTAATGGCATCAGAAGCGAAAGTTGTCGTAGTTGTTCTTTATCCTCAACCTGCTCTGCAGAAGGGTGATACTGTATATCTCGTTGTATTGAATCAGAGTTCAAAAGCTCAATCACGCAAGTCCATAGTCAAAAACATAGTGGCTGCCTTGAATATTCGGCAATGTGCTTATCCCAGGTATAGAGCTATGAACATGGAGGGAAGTAAAGGTCTAACAATCTTAGAAGTTGCAGATAGGATTCAAAAATCTGGTCTTCAAGATCTTTCAACAAGTAAGACACCTGAGGCATCGATAGCTGTTGCACTCTCAAGAGATGCAAACCTTTTTGAAAGGGTTACTCCCTCAACGTACTATGTTCGGCCAAGATCCTTGTGATGCAGAGGCTATGCTGCAAACAGCAAGGGAGAAAATACAACTCTTTCAAAGTGGGTTTTCAAATTCAGAGGAAGCTGAGATAGTCACAAAGGAAATCATATCAAAGAAGAGACAGAGATTGATGAGAATCATATAGGAGAACCTTGGGTCCAGGGACTGATGGAAGGGGAATATTCTGATCTGAGTGTTGAAGAGCGTTTAAATTCTCTTGTTTCTTTGATTGGTGTGGCAAATGAAGGCAATACCATACGTGTTGTGCTTGAGGAATGACTAGAAGCTGCAAATGCCTTGAAGCGCCAAATGTGGGCAGAGGCACCTGGCAGTCGCAGAGTCCAGAAGACAAAACGCTTCAGATTCCTGGAACACAAAGAGTTTCAGATCTTTCTTTTAAAAGAGATGATGTATGTAACAAAAGAGGAGAGAGATCGGGAGCCCTTTTAGAGGTTGGGTTTTGTAATGTATTTTTTCAGCAAATATAGAACAAAATGCTAAGATTCTATACTTTGTCACTGTCTAATTCTGTTTTCTTCTTGTATTCTTGTTTCTAAAGTTTTCATCACTGTTTTTTCTGCCTTATGTTCATTATTTCAGCTTGTAATGGTTACAATTCAATACAACCTTTGTTGTAGCTATTTGAAGCATCCCTTAATGTGCAGTTTTTCCTCTATTTTGCCGTGAGTAGAACAAGACCTGCGCCTTAATAATTTTTCCTCGTTTACAAGTTTTATTTGTCCACAGCCTTTCCTCTGTCTTTCTATGAGTGAGACAAGACCTGTGTTTAGATATTTGAAGTATTGGTGTTATTTATTCTATTGAGAGGAAGACCAGATACCTGGTTTTTTCTTTCAGCTTTGTTCATCCCCTATCTGCTATCCATCCTCATGATTTTTTAAAATGAATTAGACAAACGAGGTCATGCCTTTTCATTTCTGATCTATAAATGAGTGGAATGACTATTTTCGACCTGGTTCTAGAAGCTTCCTATGACTGATCAATCAACAAGATCTATTTCCTTTAAAAATGTGCTAAGGCTTGGCTCTTTTATAGCCTAGAGTCAACTCTTGCAACAACATTTTTTGGCGTCGTTGTCGGGGACGGAGGACGAAGTTATCTTCCCTAGGATATGACAAAGTTCAGATCTATCTCTTGATGGTGAACAAGGGATAGGCATTCAATTGGCTGTGATCATTCACCTGACGACTCCTTGGTTCGTAGACTCTACATGATTTTGTTGGTGACTCCACTGGTCTCAAATGTCGAACTCGTTCGTTTCTCGAATTGATGCAAGGCTTTCTCCTCTGGACTTTACAAATGTTTATGGCTTTCCAAACACTGTTCCAGACATTAAAATTTGGGGAGATATCCTTCCTAAATTTGGAGAATGTGAGGATGACAATCCTGGACTACATTTGTTTGAATTCCACA
>JASDQU011103329.1:28407-48202 GCA_032191745.1 Picea mariana
GTGATACATGTCCTTCTGAGGAGGAGGAAGAAAAAATAGAAATTTCTCAAGTTGACGAAGATGAGCAGTATGAGGAAGAGTTGGCTCATAAAGATGCTAGATCTTGTGAACTTACTCAAGAAGAAGATATTCGGCATCACGGTCAACCTGCAAAAGAGATAGAAAGGAATGATTGTTGTTTCATTCAAGAAATACAGAGACCACCTTCTCCTTCAACTAAGGAAGAGAAGGGTCTACCCCTGCACAACTCTATTGCAGCCCCTACTCACACAAATTTACAGCTTTCACAAACTCGCGGTTATGAGTGTCAAATTCCTTCCATTTCTGAAAATGTAAATCTATTTTTAAATGAAGACAGTCATCTATTCCATGGAACTTTATAGCAAGTTAGTGAACCTGTTTATGACGATTTCCTGCCAGAAGATCAAATTTTAGACTCTGCTTTGTTTCATGAAAAAGATATGGCTGCCATGTTCGATGATCTTGAGCATCATAAATCAGAACATAGAGTAGTTCTGGGTGTTTTAAAACCTCAGGACGGTATATTTTTCCAAGAACCTTTTGTTTATCTTTTGGATTCATTCAATGGAGGAATATGTTATCTCATGAATGTTTGGTCACAAGAATTGATGAAAGGTTTGCACATCCATGATCACCAATAGGTCAGATGGGAATTGTCAACTTCCTTTTTCAGCCTGCTCGAAGAAAGTGTAAAAAAGTTTCAAGTAAGTAGGCAATTACTGGATTGGCTTCACTGGCATTTTCGTATCATTTGATTCTGGAAATCTTTCAATAGTTAGAGTAGGTGATGTATATAAATAAGCTTGACTTCAAGCACTAGATTGCAGTGGTAGTTTCCAATATGTTTTCAGTTCAGTTTTGAATCCAGCATGGTTTTGTTTTAAAGCATTACGACTCCATAGCCCAATGGATAAATAAGTAGTTTTTCGTCCCGCTGAGATGTAAGTAAAGTGACAGAGTTCCAGATTCGATGATTTCGGGAAGCCAAATGGATGAAGGCACTTGGTCTACGGTTCTTGGCACTTTCAGAAAAGCACCATCCCTAGTTGGAGCCAATGTTGTAACAGATATTAAATATTTTTCTCTACTTATTGTTTTCATCCAAATATGTTTGAGAATGATCATAGATCTTCATCAGCTGGGAGTCTGGGCGACCGTTTTCATCTATTTTAATTATTCATGTTTCTTCTACTATATGCTCGTTTCGAGTATTTTGACAATTTTTTGAGGCTTTGTAGTAATGGGGATCCCTAACAGAGGTGGAACATTTGGACATTGAGTTCGATGTATCTTGCGTGGATATAAGTACTATTGGTGACAATCCTAGCCAGAGTGAATTCGTTGTTGTTGGACTGTGGAAAGACTACAGTATTAGGCTTTGCTCTCTTCCTCATCTAGACTTCATTACAAGGTTTCACTTTGTAGAGAACGTTCTAGCTCGGTCTGTTCTTCTTTGTGAATTTGAAGGGATTTCATACTTGCTATGTGGTCTTGGGATTGGGCATTTATATAACTTTAAATTCAATCTCAGTGATGCACAAAGGAAAGAGAAATCAATGGCAAGCCAGAAGGAATCTGAGATCCACAATTGAAAAGAGGGCTCTTGCTATCAAACAATTCCTCTCTGCTTTGGAGGCAGTTGAACTAGAAGTTGTTGGTTTGGCAAAATGTTGTAACAAGATTGCTAAGGCACTGAATAGCTGCATTGCTGCTACAGGAGATATCATCTCTACTATGGAGAGGCTCAAACAGGAGTTTGAGAATACCACCCAACGCCAAGAGATTGTATCATGATTTTTTCGTGACTATCAACTTTGTCAAGAGGAGGTCAATGCTTTGAGGGAAGAAGAGTTAAATAAGAACTTTTTCAAAGCACTTTCACGTGTCCAAGAAATTCATGCTAATTACAAATTGTTTCTCAGGACACACCACCATCATATAGGATTGGAGTTGATGGACATGATGGCTGTTTACCAGGTGCCTATGAACGACTTTATGGGTACAAGCTAAATGTCAGAACCTGGGTGATAATGATATGCCTGAAGTAAGTGATTTGGTGAAGACAAGAACTCGGTGCTCAAAGGAAAGGCTTGTCCTCTTCAAGTATTGTGCAGAAGAGGTTGCAAATGCTCGACACAATGCATTGTTCAAATGCTTTATTAGTGCTCTTACTCGCGGAGGTCCTGGTGGAATGTCGAGACCTATAGAAGTGCATGCTCACGATCCTTTAAGATATGTTGGTGACATTTTGGCTGGCTTCACAAGACTTTGGCATCTAAGAGAGATCTTGTACTCGCACTTCTTAGCCCAGATGCGACCATCAATATTGGACCCACTGCTCGGTGTTTTTCAAGAGACTTAGATGGATATTACGTCAAGCAAGAAATGGACATGTCTTTTATTTTGGATCGGATTTTTGAAGGGATCCATGGCATCCAGAAGAAACAGACTAAATATGGAATAGAAAATATTGAGGAAATGACCTTGAGGGAAGATCGACGACGAGAAGGGACAAATAGGGAATTTGCATTTTTGGAGTTCCCCACTCATCTTGAGGCTAGAACTGCTTTCAAGCGCGTGCAGAAGCGAGGTGTTTTCTTTGGGATTGACCGTTACGAGATTTCGTGTGCCTGGAGTCAATCAAATCCCATAACGATGCAGTGAATTCCATTGCTGTTGGTGGACATGGGATGCTGTTTACAGCTTCAGGTGATGGAACGGTAAAAGGATGGAAGCGAGAGACAGTAAAGAGAAAAACCCGATGCCATCATAGACTGGTCATACAGCTCAAACAAGGCAAGGATATTCCCACATCTCCAGCCAATGCTATAACGCTAAGCTCAAATGAACTAGTTTTATACTCCGGGACCGCAGCCTCTCAGATCAACTTCTGGACTTCAGATGAGAAGTCTCTCGAAATTATATCTTACAAAGGAACTCTAAAGGGGTCATAAACGTTCATTTTTGTGCTTAACAAGCGTGGGAAATTGCTATGCAGTGGGTCTGCAGACAAAACTATTAGGATCTGGAAGAGGGAGTTGGTATCAGGAAGCCAAACCCATCACACATGCTTGGCAGTTTCGGAAGGCCACAGTAGCTCTGTCAAATGCATGACAGCTGTTGTTCCTGCATGGACGACCTATTCTTCTTTGCTGTCAGGAAATTCCTCTTATTTTCATTCTTCTTTGTCATCATGTTCATATCAAGACAGTAACAGTTGTTCTACAAGTGTAGATGATGATTATGGAGATAATGAAGGGTGTAGCAGTGATTCTAAAATGTTTGTATTGTACAGTGGGAGTCTTGATGGCAGTCTAAGACTATGGTGTATAAATAGTAATGGCATCAGAAGCGAAAGCTGTCGCAGCTGTTCTTTATCCTCAACCTTCTCTCCAGAAGGGTGATACTGTGTATCTCGTTGTATTGAATCAGATTTCAAAATCTCAATCACGCAAGTCCACAGTCAAAAACACAGTGGCTGCCTTGAATATTCGGCAATGTGCTTATCCCAGGTATAGAGCTATGAACATGGAGGGAAGTAAAGGTCTAACAATATTAGAAGTTGCAGATAGGATTCAGAAATCTAGTCTTTGAGATCTTTCAACAAGTAAGACACCTGAGGCATTGATAGTTGTTGCACTCTCAAGAGATGCAAACCTTTTTGAAAGGGTTACTCCCTCAACGTACTATGTTTGGCCAGCTTTCCGGAAAGATCCTTGTGATGCAGAGGCTGTGCTGCAAACAGCAAGGGAGAAAATACAACTCTTTCAAAGTGGGTTTTGAGATTCAGAGGAAGCTGAGATAGTCACAAAGGAAATCATATCAAAGAAGAGACAGAGATTGATGAGAATCATATAGGAGAACCTTGGGTCCAGGAACTAATGGAAGGGGAATATTCTGATCTGAGTGTTGAAGAGCATTTAAATGCTCTTGTTTCTTTGATTGGTGTGGCAAATGAAGGCAATACCATACGTGTTGTGCTTGAGGAACAACTAGAAGCTGCAAATGCCTTGAAGTGCCAAATGTGGGTAGAGGCACCTGGCAGTCGCAGAGTCCAGAAGACAAAACGCTTCAGATTCCTGGAACACAAAGAGTTTCAGATATTTCTTTTAAAAGAGATGATATATGTAACAAAAGAGGAGAGAGCCTGGGAGCCCTTTTAGAGGCTGGGTTTTGTAATGTATTTTTTCAGCAAATATAGAACAAAATGCTAAGATTCTATACTTTGTCACTGTCTAATTCTGTTTTCTTCCTGTATTCTTGTTTCTGAAGTTTTCATCACTGTTTTTTCTGCCTTATGTTCATTATTTCAGCTTGTAATGGTTACAATTCAGTACAACCTCTGTTGTAGCTATTTGAAGCATCCCTTAATGTGCAGTTTTTCCTCTGTTTTGCCGTGAGTAGAACAAGACCTGCGCCTTAATCATTTTGCCTCATTTACAAGTTTTATTTGTCCACAGACTTTCCTCTGTCTTTCTATGAGTGAGAGAAGACTTGTGTTCAGATATTTGAAGTATTTGTGTTATTTCTTCTATTGAGAGGAAGACCAGATACCTGGCTTTTTCTTTCAGTTTTGTTCATCCCCTATCTGCTATCTATCCTCATGATTTTTTAAAATGAATTAGACAAACGAGGTCATGCCTTTACGTTTCTAATCTATAAATGAGTGGAATGACTATTTTCGACCTGGTTCTATAAGCTTCCTATGACTGATCAATCAACAAGATTTATTTCCTTTAAAAATTTGCTAAGGCTTGGCTCTTTTACAGCCTAGAGTCAACTCTTGCGACAACACACCCTTTGAGTAAAGAACAGTTGCAAAATGAACGCTAATTTAAAATTATCTAGAACATTTTTTTTTCAGGATCTTCCACCAACATTAGACTAGGATCAGCACTTTGTATTAGGCAGTGAGTACAACTCTCCAAAGTATTCAAAAAAAAACATTACCATCTTGTGGTAGGGAGAGAAAAATCCAATTGTTATATAGGCTTTCTAGGATCCCCTCTCACACAGAGGTTATGCACGAGGTTGCATTCGGGAGAATTATGGAGATTATCCCTCTCTGGTGCAATTGTTTGTAGTGGTCGGATTGTATACTGAGCATTCTTATTGAGGCTCAGCTGGCTTCATTTGGTCTCAGTGCTTTGTGAACTTTGAATCCATTTGGGGTCCTTTGGATTTCTACCGGTCCACTTGTCCTTAGTTCTCTCGAAGGATTTCAGACTTGTTATCCTGCTCATACGTTCAGACCAAACTATCGACTGTACCCACCCAGGGGCTGACTGGGAGTTGGTGTCCTTAGTTGCCATAATATTTAGGTACTTACATGAGGTGAAGGTAAAGGGAAGTCTCACTGTACCTGGAACAAACATTGGTCAAACTCACTCACGCTCCTTGGAGGGTAAATCCACAATTACTACGTGGAATCTTGCACCAAGGTGAAAGTCCATTAAGAAAGCCGCCATTGTAACTATTCCACCATATCCTTGCCCCTTCTTGACTTGATCACGTGACATTGGATTTCATCACCAACTAGTATGATCATCGAGAGAAATTTTGTTTGCTTGGTTTGATTCCTAGATTTGATTAGTGTATGTTGTTTCTTTGTCGTTAGTTGGCCATAGATTTTTTCTGTTGACTTTTTTCCGCGAACATCGACCCTCCATGCCATTCGTGTAGGGTACAGGGACTTCCCCCAGAGAATATGGAATATTCTGCAAGTTGGCCCATCAGAAAGTTGCTGCAAGAGCAGGAGGATAAGACAAATGATGTACAGAGGAGAATAAATCAGTTGATTCACACAAAGAAGATGAGGGAACATGTATACAATCGATCACAACTCCACGAGGAGAGGATGAAGAAAACCTTCGACAAGTGTTCTAAGAAGGAGGAATTTCAGGTAGGGGAGCTCGTGCTAAGATGGGACGTGAGGAATAAAGATAAAGGAAAGCACGAAAAATTTGACCACCTTTGGATGGGTCCATTCAGAGTCGACGCGTATTGTGGGAGCAACGCTTATTTTCTAGAAGGATCAAATGGAGAATGCCTTGTTTAGGGGCTTGTAAATGGTAGTTCCTCAAACATTATGTGATGAAATAAAATTTGTTTAAGTCATATGTCATTGTAAATAGTTGTTTTATTTTTGTGTCGAGTCAGTATGTCAACAGAAAATTGAAGCCCGAAGTTAAGGCCTTGAGTTGATGTTGAATCTCCTAGAAGTTGTGTCGATAGGTTTAGGTTTTGTTTTGTCTTTCATATTACAGTGTCGAGGAATCGAAATAAGGCCCAATGGTTAGGCACTTGTTCTACTGTTCTTTGCTACCTCGTGGGGAGGATAACATCCCCGTTGGAGCCAATTGTTAGCATCGCCATTTTCCTTTCAATTAGAGTCGATTTTAGTCAAGTTATGGCCCATGTGTCAAAACATGTGAATTCAGGTACGTAACAATGAAGGGGTCGAAGTCAGCAAGTGGTCAGTTGGCACTTGGAAATGGGAAGGGATGTCAGAGTCGATACATGCGTAAATGGTATGGGTATGTTGTTCCCAGAGAGTTGGGTCCTGTTAAAAGGTAGTCTCTACGTGCCTCAGGTCAAGTCAAGTAGTTAATGGAAGTCATGTCGGAAACTGCAATAACTATTATCATCTCATTATAAAGGTCGAGAGAATGAAAAATCGTGTTGTTCGTATCATGTATACCCTACATCTCTTATTACTTGTACTTTACACGCAAGGATGTGTTATGGAAAATATGCAGTTCGATTCGAAACATCTAGTCACCATGAATTCAGTGTTCCTTGGAAAGATTCATCCTTCCACCCGATCTGTTATAAATTCCATATGTTCTGCACCCATTTTATTCACGAAATCAGGTTCATGCTCTGTCTGTAAATGTTCTCACAATCCCAGGTTGATTGAATTCTCCGTCTTGGGCGTTCATCAGATCCACCGCGCGCAAGATAAATAGAGGTTGCACAATGGAGACCTCTCAAAACATAAGTAATGGCATGCAAAGTTGAATAATCTCCAGGCCTGAGCCCCAAAGCGACTGGGATTCATTCTCACTCACAACAGGCATCCCCAAGGATACAAAGGGAGTTTTTATTTTACCCGCAGAAACAATGATATCACACCGTACGAAACCTAGAGTGGAAGGACCTGTGTAGGAAGGAAATATATTAGAAGCCCTGTCTCCCCAACATCGGATACCTTGGAGAAGGGGTAGGCCAAAGAAGAATAAGGAAGTTGGGGAGACCAGAATCCCAGATGAGCCACGCGCAAGATTCGTTGTTGAAAAATTACTTATGCGCATTGTTCGGCTGGAACCTGTTGAATGTACAAGACAAGAAAGTGGGATCAGAATGAGGAGGATGGATGCCACAGGTACAAATTATCAAGATCTATCTCAGCAGCTAAGGCAGGCGAAACTAGCTATTGCCAAACTTTACCAGGAAAACAGGGAGTTGAGAAAACAACTAGCAACGAAGACCATTGAAGTGTCAGGAATGCAAGGTCACGAAGGTAATATTACATGGCTCAAAAGACATCTCAAAGAGGTGCAAGATACAATCATACAATTTCACGAAGCACAGAGGATGTCAGAAGAAAGGTATGTGAAGCATTCCAGAGAATGTGAAGGGGCCGAGGAGAAATCTCGCAGAGATATTGCCAACGAACAGAAGAAACAAGATTAGATAAGTTTGATCTTGTATCTGCAAACAGAAAATGAATCTTGACAGTTTTGAAGGGGACATTTCCCTAAGACATTTTTTCATTTTGATAATGGCCATGACAGTCAGTCACCACTTGTCGCACACATTCCCCCAGCAAATGAGCATGCGACAGAAATAAAATTCGTTACAGCAGATAGAGGGACTCTGACAAACACCTATCTGTTCATATATCCAATCGAAGGAAAGCATTAACACATCACTCTCTCATGACGAGACCTGCTCAATAACCGAATCGCCATGGAGGATTACGAACAGTCATGATATAGCCAGATGTATTCATTGTCTATTTTTGGAAAAGAGTCATGTGAAAAGTCATTTAGCACAGACAGTTAGTTTCCTAGTTTTTAGAGATATTAGTTAGAATATTAGGGCAGCCCAAGCGGCACCCTCACCTATATATTTGATCTTTTCGATGTAAGCACGGTTGGTTGGAAAAATTAGTATAGACAGTGACTATTGTATGTAGTTTGAGCTCGATCAAAATTTAATGCAAAAGTCCTGAAGATTTGATGAAAATATTTTAATTGTACCAGTTGGATGTATTGTCTTCCTCTCTTTGTGTATGTACTTCTTATTTTCTTTATTCATATATTTTTTTGTCTAAATCGGAATGAAATTTTGAACCCGTTTGTTGCGCAACACCCCTTGTTCATGCCATTTAGACAAAACATATTTCCTCTAAAATTTAACTCTGAATTCATCCTCAGCGGTGCTCTAAGTTGCTTCCTGTGTTTTTGTCCCACTACATACAACGATTTTTGACTGAAGATTGTTACTCGCTTAGCCTTTATCCTCTCAAGCACAGTCACTGAGTCATTCGTTTCCATCATTTTTTTAAATCGACTCCATAACCCAAATTATTTCTCTTTTGGGCCAAGAAAACCAAAACTCATTATCTGACAATGTTAAATATAGCCGACAATTTAAATCCATATCCTGTATCGAGACAAAGTCTCCCGAGAGAGCCCTCTCTAGATCCAAAAGGCTAGTTTCGGGTCTCAAAGTTGGTTGAAATAGTTACCTCTGTCATTTGTTTGTCAGCCAAGCAGATTTACAGAGTGCTAACGCATCCATCCAATAGAAAATATGAACCATCACAAGGTAATGTAATCAACAAAGATAAAGAGATTTTCCCAAGTAGGACATGAATTTAAGCCAATGTAGTCTTCTCTCAAGTGAGAGAGCTATGTCAAAATGAAATAGAGTTGATCTCTATTTATACAAAAAGTTATAAAACATGCTTGTCCAAAATACTTAGGGTAAAACACAATATAAGGGGTCAAGAACCCTTATCTTTCCCCTTTACAAAAATAATATTATTTAATTCATATTTTTCACATAAGAGAAACCCTAAAAATAAGTTGTCACCCCTTTTTTAGGCAACGTTTGGCACTTTTGTTCAATTCGTTTAGTTGGATAAGGGAGTTTTAGGCCTCCAAAGGCCAATATTATTCAACCAAAGCCTTTATTCCTTAATCCATTGGAATCTTCCTCCAAAACATGCGAAGTGTCTTCAATCACCACCAAGCCCTAGCCCTAGGGTGAGGTCAAGCCCTCAAAAGGTGATGTTTTGGCCCTTTCAAGCAATTAGTTCGGCATGTAGGGGTTGGGTAAGATACTCCAAGGTGTCTTATAGGCCTCCAAAGTCATGGAATAATCATCCAAATTGTGGTCCCTTGGTATCCAACATGTGGGATTCAATCCCCATGGAAGCCCAAGCTAGGGTTGTTCTTCCAAAATTGTCCACCAATTGGGTCCTGCAAAGACAAATGAATACTCCCTCCAAGGATCTCAAGTCAAATGCATCATGATGAGTAAATCAAATCAATAAATATACATCTAAGCATGTACATCCAAACCACCTCATCAAAATAAACAATTGTTCAAATACCATATGCAATTTTCTAAGTTTGGGTATGGGAGGGTTGATAGAGTGACCTATTGGGTGAATTGTAGCTCAAGTTTAGGGGTGTTTCCCAAGGGGAACTCTTTCTAAGTCATGTGGATGAGGTGTTATGAATGAGGGGAATACTTTTGAGCATGGTTTTCATGACATACAAGGGGTTGTAGTGTCTCATTTATGGGTGCCTTTGTAGAGGCTGTGTTGCACCTTCATTTTCAATGCAACCTTTTTCCAAGCCCATTTATTTCCTTTTATTATTAGTTATTTTTCATAGGTCCCATTAGTTTCTTATGAGAGACATTTCATTGTCCTCAAGATCCCTGGGAGAGAATCTAGAAGGTTAATGATTGGATTTTATCTTTTTTCAGCTACAAGCCTTTGGGCCTTCAACCCCTTCTTCCCATGAAATGAAGGGAAACCCCTTATTGGGCCAGTACACCCAAACTTCTGTGTCGGCACGGTTCATAATCAAGAAACTAAGTCCCTTCTAGTTGGGCCTGCACCACTTTAATATTCCACCAAAGGCAAGCTCATATAAGAGATACAATGAGGTTCTCAATCAAGTAGGGAAGAGCTTGGGGGTTGAACAATGTGTTCAGAATTAAAAGGATAAAGGGATACAGACTCAATATGAAGTGAATAATTTCTCCAGAGAAACTTTTCTCTCAAAGTTGAGTTCTTCTCATGTTTTCCATAGTTCTTATATACATCAATGAAGTTCCCTAAAGAATGAAAAACAATCTCGAGGCTTTGTTTTCTCTCTGCAGCGAGATCTATTTTCTCAAGATCATGCTTCAACTTTGCATGGTGGGTTGTGCAATGTTGAAGGGGCATTTATTTAACGTGGCCTTCCCGAGGAATATCTTCGCCAATGTTCAAGGGATAGGTGGTGATATGGGTGTAATCTTCATTTTGTTGAAAATGATCCCATTGTTCACCTTCACCCTCACCCTCTGCTTCATTATTGTCTCAAGGAGAATCCCAATCCTCTACACATTTAGAAACATTTGTATTTATTTAGGACAATTCACAATTACATATATACACATGTCCATATGCACTTGATTTATATAAAAACGTAAAAAATTAAAAATAAACAATTTACCAGTCATGAGTTGTTGATGTGATCGGGGTTGTTGTACATTGGTCGATATAGGAGACGTTTCCCCATAAAACAATTCTGCAAAATAATGAGTAGCAAATAACCACAATGATCCATAATGCAATGGATCAACTTGAGCACCACTTGTAGATGAATGTGCACTCTCTCGCGATGCTCTTTCTCGTGATCTACTAAATGATGCATCTGAAAAGAAATGTATCAAGTACAACGAGTTTTATCATTTTCAACATATATGCACACAATTTAACATGTTCATGTAAACATACATTTACCTTGATCTCTAGCCAGACTGGATCTAGATGAATTTGATCATCGTCCAGACTGACTAGATCTCCTTCTTTGACTAGACTCCCTTGTGTGACTAGTTTCCCCTTCTTGACTAGGGTTCCCTGTCAAACTAGGGGTCCCCGTTGAACTAGGGATCTCTCTACTGTTTTTATTTGATAACCTATATCATTTTCAAGGCATAATTGGAGACTCACATCTCAAGGATTCCTCTCAATCCATATATATTATATATGTGTACCAAGCTACAAATATATGACAAGCAAAAACTGTAATGTGTCACAAGAAAATTATGTTTAATCAATTCAAAATATTTTAATACATCACACAAAAAAACTTATTTATTCCACATCCTAAGAAGAAATTGCATTAAAGAACGAAATTTAAGTGCATGCATATCCATCGGGTTGTGGTCTAGAGGTTGAAAAGGAATGTTTCCATGTTAATGACCCAAGTTCAAATGTCGATGGGCATAGAGCGTTAAAAATTAAGTTGTTCAACAATTTTAATGATGTTCCATCATCTCAACAGTGGGGAGTCTAAAGAGGCATCACAATTTGACCACGATAAAAGTAGCATTTTCCCAGAATAAAAGTAGTTAATCTCTATTATGCCACAAAACATAGATATATAGGATAATGTTGAGCAATGAAAAGGCATGGTGGAGAAAGGTTCTTCATAAAAACACATTTCTTACCAAGTGACTAAAGAAGATGGTTTGATTGTATGAACAAAAACAATCAAAACAATGTCATTCTTAGTCTGGTGGCTATTCATATTGAAATTCCAAAGTGCCAATCCCAGTTTTCTTAGTATATTAAGAAAGGTATAGAGCCTGAAACTTTGAATATTTTTATAAGAAAGTGCATGTTTCCAATCGAGCATACCCATCAATAAAACACACTGGCAAACATGTCCCTAAAGTACAGAAGCATTACTTGACAATGAAACTAGCCTATGAAGTGATAAAGGAAAAATTAATTGCTCGGTTGAATGCTTTCATTTTTGGTGTTGATGAAGAGAATGAGTAAATTATAAAATTTATTGGATGAACTATTTGTTTTTCTCTTCCTTTTTGGTGAATTGCAGAACTTGCTAAAAAGGGGATGATTGGTGGTGGAAGGCCTTGTGGAATATTAAAACTACTCTTAAACCAAAGGTTTATATGTGGTTAGTTTTGAGGAATGAAGCATTAACATATGTGTATGCCACACTTTCAATGTGCATCTCAAGTTAGATCAATATTTGAAGGCATAAAAATCCACTCAAAGGTTCAAAAAACCAAGATTATGAATCATCCTCTAATTGAATAATCAGGATGCTAGGGGAATTCACATGGTATTATCCAAGAACAATTATTTGTATGTGGCACAATGGATAATTGATTTATGAGTAAAATTCTTATCATTTTAATTTCAAAGTAGGATAATGTGGTGGGTGGGGGGGCTTCCTAATATACATTGATTTGATGTCTTTGAATCTCTTATTGATGTTGGTAGCAAATAAGGATCTAGATCTCTAAAAATTGTAGGTGTTTGGGGACTTTAATGTGGTAGTCAATTGGATAAGTAGCTTTAAATTTTGGTTTTAATTAAGAGAATGATGAGTAAATTATTAAATTTATTGGTTCAACTATAAGGATAAGTAATAAAAGAATCAAATCATTGGCACATTATTAAACTCATTCATTGGCAGTAGTAATTTGAAGGAATGGTCACATTCTAGGCTGTCTATTTAAATAGAGGATGTCAACATTGAGTACAGTTCAACCCAATTTATTTTCAAACTTTTGTTCATCTCTTGCTAGTAATGATAGGAACTATGACCTAATATAGAACTTAATATTCATTATATCCCAAATGATTATGAGGATAACTATAGGGGAGTGGCCTCAACCATAATTTCAAGGAGGTTCCCACTAGGAGTTCCATTCTCATAGATGTCATGAGTAGTTAAGGAAAAATTAAAAGAACAACACAACTTACCAAGCCTCTAATTCTTCATGGATTCACTTGTAAAATTGTTACAACTTAGCAATTCAAGTAGAGAACCATTCCCTGGATGGGATCTTTTGTTCAAACAAATCCTAATAATAATGTAACTAAAAAATAAGGTAATAATGTAAGTGCAAGGTGACATATGTCAACGATGAGTCAACAAGGGAAGAGAATACAACAATCCTTTTGGAGCATGAGTGGGGAAAATAGGTTAAATAGGAGAGGAATAAGGTGTCAATGTATTGGAAGGGATTTTGTAGTTGCAAGCTATGGAATTTAACCAACTAAAGGTGCAATATCAAGAGAGAGAACAAGGAATTAGTGATTATCCCTAACTAGTGGGAATTCATCTCTAATAAGGTAATTCTCAAGATAACAATTGAGGAAGTACCAAGTCACTCACAAAGTGATCACAGAAGAAGGTGACTAAGCAGGGAAAAGAGGAGGCATTGGAGGAAAGTAAACATGTATATCCTTGTAATTAGTTGCATGAGTGTTTATCTAAGGAGGCAGATCCTAAGGTGCTTCACACCATTTGGGAGGAGGAACATAAGGTATAGAAGGGGAGGAATTTTAGGTATAGTTGGAGGCTTGGTATAAGGAATTTGTTGAGTAGAAAAAGGTGTCCTAAGATATTCTCTAATATCTTTGAATTATCTAAGGATGTGCTCTTCAAGTTGTCACATGTAGGGAATGTGTTCACCACATGCACTACATGTGGTAGGAGGTTGTATGTTTACTTTGATAGGAGTAGATGGTAAAATTGTATGATAAAATTGGTTACTGGTTGAAAAAGATGTCATGATGAGAGGAAGAGTTGTGAATCCTCCATGGTTTACTTGGTTTATATTGTAAGGTGATGGACCTCTTATGTTAAAATGTTGGATAAAAAATGTTTTATGAAACATTGGATGGCTACTAACAATTATTTGAGTAAGATGAGATAAGTTAGACATGTTTAGAGGGTAGATCTAGTTGATGCCAAAAAAAAAGGATTTAAGGAAAATAGATCTCAGAGAAGTATAGGAAGAGGACACATAGTCATAAGTGGAAAGGAAAGGAAAGAAGAAAATAAGAAAATGAGAGAACCTTCACTCAATATATGGAAAGGTAATGAGTAGGGAGTTCTCAAAATGTAATGAGAGAATATATTCATGCTAATATAACACATGAAACATGAAGGTGGGTATGGAATATATACCTAACAAGCATGCAACTAATAAGGAGAGAAAGAAGGGAGTGGAGTTTCTAGATATGATTATATTGGTTTCCAAATTTAGTGTTTATGTTCATTTATCCCAGGAAAAGTCCAAGTTTGACCTCATCCCTTTGCTATGGTGATATTCTTAAAATTGTTTCCTTGACCATTAGTAGCATGAGAGATATTGTTAGTTCCTACCTTAAGGAGAATTGGTGGTATGAGTGTCTTGACTCATGTTATGGTAGAGATGGTACCTACATGACTAAGATTAGTATATATATGGATGATGACAACAAAATTTCGGGAGTTACAAGTATGAAAATAATTTTTAAAATAACCAATCAGTGTGTTTCATTCAAGCTACAAAATGATGGAACTGTCATATTCTCCAAATACAAAACGCATTTGTTGGTTTCGACCAAGACTGCATATCAAAATGGACTATATTTGCAAGACGAGAAAAATGCAACACTTCATAACAATTTATTCAAAACAAATTTTGCTTCCCCATACAGAGAACATGGCATCCTTGCTACAAAGAAAAATATCATTCAAGAAGACATATTTCCTAGACAAGACTCACAATGTCGAAGGAAGTGTTTTAGTGCAGCATTGCACCTTAAACATGGTTCATCAATTTTAGTGCCTAATAAAGGTTTCTTGTCTTGTAATTATTTAGTAAGCAAGGAAAATATTATCACATTAACATTCAAATTAAAGTAATTGACCTGAACTGAGTGGCACACAACTAATGTATGCATAAATGTTTTTCTATTTATACTCTCATTCGAAGAAACGTCTTTCCTTATTTTTATAATAAAATCGATTAGTAAAGAAGGATCAATGAAATTCAAATGATTGATTATTGATCATTCCTACTATTGTATTTAGAAAATCTTGCAAGAAGAAAGTTAGATTCTTTGAGATGTAAAGTCCAGCAGTGACTCTGCCTATGTATTCCTTTTCAATTTCATCCTAAAATGAAAGTTAGTAGGAAACATAGTAGGAGACAATAGAGAAAATTACAAGAGATGTAACATTATCTACTAGGATATCAAGAAAAGCTAGAATAAGATTATTAACGAGCAGCAACATTGAAGAGCAAGAAAAGATAGTAACTTTATAAATAAGCAACAACATAGAAAGTTGATCTTTTATCATCTAGAGAATTTGTACAATATCCAAATAACCAGCCTTTGAGAATAACATTGGGTATTGAAGATTCATGTGCAAGAACCCCAGGATAGTAACTATCTACTTTTATCTTATCCTCATTGTTCCATGTCTCTCTTACAATCTCCTCTTAAAGCTACACATTACAAAATATCAATTCATATATCTTGTGAACACTCATGGCCATGACAGGTAAGATGAATATTGGAAATAAAAACAATTCTATGGATTCCAAAACAGAATTACCTAACAATCAATTGTTATAGTGTGATCTAACATCTTGAAAGTAGTTCTAGATGGATTTCTTACATGTGTTATTTTTGCGTATCAATCTAGGTTGGGTATAAGGGCTTGCAAACTCCTTTCTATTACACATAATGTAGGTTTGATTTACCTAAAATACTTTGGTTTATCCAAATTCCTCAAGTCACATTATCTAAGCCCCATAGGGTTGTTTGCAATTTTCAAAGTATTGCTAAAACACAGAAGCTGTTAAATAAAGAACCTAAAGGAAAAATATTTGTGCAACTATGATCATGAACTTGAACTTGGAATATATTAAGTGCAAAGAAGGAAACTTATTCAAAAAGTTTGATGCCTTTTCAATTTTGAATTAAATCCAAAATTGATATAGATTAAAGTCTTATAGTAGTCTTGTGAATGTTAATTAAATGATACCAACACACCAATGGAGGCATGAAGTAAATTTTGTTTATGTGCTTATGTATTCACATCATAACAACACTTGTGGATTAATATTCTAAAAGGTGACAACAATATGCATGGGTAGTTCACATTAGCAATAATAATATGGATGGCATCAACAATCTCATTGACATAGAGATGCATAAGATATTGTAATCATCTAATGAGGCCATTGAATTTTTGGGTAAAATGAAAAAAATGTAGTAACATATACATCATACTAGACTATGATCAAAATATTAAGACTACAACTGATCCTCATTGAACATGATCAATTTCAATAAAGTTTTATTTTTCTAAAATTGCAAAGATCAAATTAATATGGTGACATGCATTAAAAAAAACGATAGGACTGTTGGGGCTCAAAATTGTCCTATTCTCATCCACCTTTCCCTTCATTATTATTCACATTTCATTGCCCCATTAACCTTTCATGACATCATTGTCATAAATATACTTGGGTTTCACCTTATTGTTCTCCACTTTATTCATTTTAGTATTAAAAGAGAATTTGTGATTAAATGTTAGAAAATCAACATGTTTTGATATATATCTCAAATATGTGTGAGCTTTGTAATGTGTAGGAATATGAAAAGGATTAATTCAAAAGAACTTCTCGAATATTTCCTCCACCATTTCAATATTTGAGGAGATAATTCAAGCCCATTCCAAGGACAAGATCATGGAGATTTGGTTGGAATATCTTATCCAAGATATATGAGAGATATGTGTGAGGATTTGAAGGGATTATATATTGTAATAATGGGAAATAGGTTGAGAGAAAAGTGGATCTGTAATAATGAGATGGTTATCTTATCTTCAAGGCTCTCATGTATAAAAGAGTGCTCTCTCTTCATGAGAATAGGGTTAGATTATGTAATTAGAATTAGAGTAGTCATTAATGGTAGTCATTAGGATTCGAAAGAGAAAGGGATTCTTAGCTTTGATTCATGGTTTTGGTTTTCATGCTTTCATTATTCTTTTATAAATATTGATTTGATTATTGTAATATAAGATTGATTCATTGGTGAGAGCTCTCATATGTTGTTATGCCATTCAACTCTTCAGTTGTTGTATCTGCTCTTCCTTCATGTGGTTCTCCATTTCTAGATTAATTTCCTTCATGCAATTTCCCATTCCTAGATTAATTTGATTTACGCAACTAGATTAATTCAATTCCAAGTCGTGTGTTAGATTAATGATTCTATTTCAGTTGTGTGTTAGATTAATGATTCTAATTCAGTCTTGTGTTAGATTAATGACTATATTTCAGTCGTGTGTTAGATTAATGATTCAATTTCAGTTGTAGCTTAAACATTAGATTAGATTAGTCTTTCTTCAATCTTGCATATACTTTCTGTGTGCTTCGTAAGTTTACAAACCCCGGGTTGACAAATTAGATAGTTGGGCAAGTACTACTACTCAATTAATACAACATTAGTTCGACCCAATATAACGACTGACGTTCCCTTGTCACGATTGTTGTTCCTTTTGTTGTTCATTTGAACAGAACAATTATCGTTCCTTTTGTTACGATTATTGTCCCTTTGCAGGGGTTGCATATTTGGAGGATGGGTATTGAAAACGAAAGGTAAGAACCTACATAGGCGACAAGTAAAACGCTTGAGCCTGCACCTACCTTTGAATGATGCATAGAGGTTATATTTTAAGACATCTTTAGAGCCGAACATTTTGGTGTCGTTGTCGGGGAAGCATGATGGATTGAGGTATTATTTTCTTTTTCATTTTAATTCATGCAAGTGTGATCTAAACATGTTGGTAAGGGGTCATAGAAGCTCATGATAGGAGAATCCTCATGTTCTCCCTACCAACTAGGTAAAAGTAGTTCCAATTTCTGCAAATTTCAATTTATACAAGAGTGTTTAATTTTTGCAAGTGTGATCTAGACATGTTGGCAAGGGGACATAGAAGCTCATGACAGGAGACTCCTCATGTTCTCCCTACCAGCTAGGTAGAAGTAATTTCAATTTTTGCAAATTTTAATTTCTGCAAGATTAGTTTACATTTTTGCAAGTATGATCTACATGTGTTGGTTCTAAGGGTCATAGATATGCTTCAATGTAGATTCCTCACTGTCCCTACCAAATATTAGGAGCGTTTTAATTTCCGCAACTGTGAAGAGTAATTTTTTTAGCAAGACTGTATTTTTTTTTTAGTTTTTTTTTCATTTTGATTTCGATGTTGTAAGAATCCTTTTTTTCTAACATGATTTAACAATGAATTTAAGCTTGGAACAACTCACCTAGATCCTAGCAAAAGTCAAGGTCTCATATTCTCTGGAAGAAGAGATATTGACAGTAGTCGAAAGCCTATTCACTCCTCCTGAGGCGAACATAGAATCAACATACGAAGGACCTTGCACATTTAATGAAGAACCATTAGGCACGCAAGAGATCAAGGAGGACAATGAGAAGCTACAACATGATCTAAGTAAGACAAATTACACCTACGAAATCCCAATCGAACACTGGTTTCAAGCAAGTACTAGGTTAGTTCCACTTAGTTCTCCTTTTTATTTTGTTAATTTAGAACTTCAACAGCTAATTTCGCACGCCCATACATATTCCCGACTGTCAATTACGAAATTGAAAGATAAAATATTTTTATTTCTGTTGTGTGCATGATCCAGGTAAATATTGGTGGCCACCCACCTTGTCCGACTAGCTCAAAACAGTTTTCTGGCAATTTGGGTAATTTACTATTTTTAGCAGGTTTTAACTTCCAGGGCCCTTTTGAGGCCTTAAACAATGTTTTTTGGGAAAACAGGTTTGGAATATGGAATTTTCTTCAATATTGCAGCTAAAATGAATCTCCTCGATGATACCTTTTCAACAGGATATCATACGCCTAAAACAAAGATCATATGCAAAAGTTACGACCCCGGGAAGTTGATGTACTAACTTACCCAAACGGGGCCCACATGACTTTTGGCGCTTCATCTCCTAGGGTTAGGTTTTTGNCATCTTCTTGTGAATGCGAGTAGCCGTCACATCTCTTCTCAGAGATAAGTTGCCACCATTCTAGCGAGTCTTTCACTATATATTTTTACAGTCTCTGTACATTTATTTCATTAATAGAAATCGTGTATTACTGTATCTCTGTTTTTATGGTTTCATCTCTGATATATTTCTGTTATATTATTGTATATACGTGATATCTCTGTGCATTTCTTTATTATATCTCCGCTCTCATTTCGTGCCGAAAATAATCCAGATCAGTGGTATCAAAGCATGCTGCTCTTAATCGTTTTTTCAGTGCATGTCCCCGACGAGGTTTGAGTATATAAAGTTGGGTCTCGAGCTTGTCTCTCTTCAATACAATCACTCTTGCACACCCAAGAAACCCTCAATGGTGGAAGAAAATAAAAACGATGGAGCAAACGATATTATCAATCTGTTGCTTGAGCAAGCTCTCACGCGACAGAGGGACGAAATGATGGAGAATTTTGCCCACATCCTTAAACGCCTGTCGATAGAATCAGGTGCATCTTCATCAAGTGACCACTTTGGAGGCACCTCACCTTTCAAGGTACAAGTTAATTTTGATATTCCTGTATTTGAAGGACAGATAGATGCAGAAGCCCTAGAAAAATGGTTAACTCTGCTAGAAGGTTATTTATCTGTTCACAATTT
>JASDQU011103330.1:6003-24528 GCA_032191745.1 Picea mariana
ATGGACTGTTTAAGTGGAGCAAATTTATTTTCTAAGATAGATTTGAAAAGTGGATATCACCAAATCAAAATGAGGGAAGATGATGAGTGGAAGACAACCTTTAAGAAAAATGCAGGTTTTTATGAGTGGCTTATTATGCCATTTGGCTTAACCAATGCCTCGAGTACTTTTATGAGGTTGATGAATGAAATACTAAAATATTTCATTGGCAAGTTCGTGGTTGTGTATCTAGATGATATATTGATATTTAGAAAGACTAAAGAGGAGCATTTGAGGGACCTGACATTAGTGATGAGGAGACTACAATAGGAGAAGTTGTTGATAAACCTAAAGAAGTCCTCTTTTATGAAGAAATAAATCATTTACTTGGGTTTTGTGATATCTTCAAACGAACTGAAGATGGATCCGGAGAAGGTGAAAGAAATCAAAGAATGGTCGTCATCGAGGAGCATGTTTGAGGTAAGAAGCTTCCATGGATTAGTGAGTTTCTATAGGAAGTTCATCAGATATTTTAGTGGAATTTATGCACTAATGATGGATATAGTGAAGAAGATGCACATGTCTTTTAAATGGATAGAGGAGGCTGAGAAGAGCTTCAATACACTGAAGGAGAAAGTAACGGAGTGACCAATTCTGGTATTGCCAAATTTTGAGAAGACATTTCAGGTAAGTTGTAATGTAAGTGGCGTTGCAATTGGAGGAGTTTTGAGCCAGGACAATAGACTCCTTGCTTACATCAACGAGAAGCTGAATGAGACTAAGAGAAAATACTCCACCTATGACAAGGAGTTTTATGGCATAATCCAAGCCCTGAAGAAATGGAGACATTACCTTGTCCCACAAGAATTTTTCTTGTATAGCGATAACCAAGCTTTACAATTGATAACCAGACATAAAAAATTGAATCAAAGGCATGCCAAATGGATTGAGTATATGCAAAATTTTACTTTTGTAATAAAACATATGGTTGGGAATGCTAACAAAGTTGCTAATGCATTGAGCAGGAGATGTTTGACTCTGCAGGAATTTCAGGTAAAGACCTTAGGCTTTGAACACCTTGAGTAAATGTATAGTGATGATCCAGACTTCAAGGAAGAATACAAAGCATGCATGAATCCTGTGCTGAGAGATAGGAGCCAACGAACATAGTATATGATTCAAGAGGGATTGTTGTTCAAGGGAAATCAATTGTGCATACCAAAATGCTCAATAATGGATAACCTTTTGAAGGAAAAACATAGTGGAGGATTGGCTAGAAATTTAAGCCATGATAAGACATTTGCGCAGTTGAGCAGGTCATACTATTGGCCAGGTATAAGAACAGATGTAATAAAATTCATGAACAGATGCAAAATCTGCCAACATGCAAAAGGTAAAAGACAAAACACTGGATTGTATCAACCATTGTCCATACTAGAGAGGCCTTGGGATGCAATAAGCATGGATTTTGTGTTGGGACTGCCAAGAACACAAAGAGGATACGATTCCATATTTTTGGTCGTGGATAGATTTTCCAAGATGGCACACTTTATCCCATGTCAGAAGACCAGTGATGCAACACATGTTGCAAACCTGTTTTTCAAGGAAGTTGTGAGACTTCACGGCCTACCCCGAAGCATTATCTCAAACAGAGAAACAAAAATTGTTGGTCATTTTTGGAGAACACTGTGGAAGAATTTGGGGATAGATTTTTCCTTTAGCTCAGATTATCACCTGTAGAAAGATGGGCAAACTGAGGTGGTAAACATAAGTTTGGGAAACTTACTGAGGAGTCTAGTCACTGAGCACCATAATCAATGGGATCAAATGATGCCACAAGCAAAATTTGCATACAATGACTCACCAAATAGGAGCACTGGGAAGAGCCCGTTCCAAATATTGTATGGAATGCAACCCAGGGGAGTATCTGAGTTGAGAGACTTGGAACAGAGTGAGATTAGAAGAACTGGAGCAGAATATTTTGCCTCATAAATGCAGAAGCTCCATATCCAGATCAGGGGGTAGTTGCAGAACTCTAACCAAGAGTATAAACACAGAGCTGATCAACATCGCAGAGAACTCCAATTTGAAATAGGATACCAGGTTCTAACACATCTTAGGAAGGAAAGGTTCCCTAGGGGGACATATAAAAATCTAAAGATGAAGAAGATAGGACCATGTAAGATCTTGAGGAAGTTTGATGCCAACACTTATGAGATTGAGATGCCAGATGATGTGAACTTATCACCCATATTCAACGTCTCAGACTTGTATCCTTATAGGAAGGATGACACAAAGGGATCAATATATCAAGGGAAGATTCAGTGGGAGAAACAAATGCCTATAGCAGAAAAACCACAGATGGAAAAGATCGTTGATCAGAGGATTAATAAGAAGACCAAGAGAAAGACCTATTTTGAATATCTAGTCAAGTGGAAGGGACACCGAATAGAATATGCTAGTTGGGAAAGTGAAGCTAATATCTAGAAGCATGGAAAGTGGGTACAAGAGCTCATGGGTGGGAGTCCATGAATTTTTTTCCAGGGGGAGTATGATGCAGGAGCATCGTCAGCAAGTACACGTGGCAGGAAAACTTAGTGCCTGAGAGCCAATCCAGAGTCTCGAACGCTAGCCAGTACTGCAAATCTTTTGAAGTGATAGAAAACAAAATAGGAAAGATCACACGCGTGGAGACAAAATGAGCATGCGTGACTTGGGAGCTTAACCCTAGTCTCATTGTAACCACAATTAGATAGTAGTTAGTTTGTTTCTTTTGTATAAAGAGATATTTTGTACGCCCAAAGGAGGGGTTAGAGAATTATGAGCAAGTAGGAATCTCAGAGTAGTAGTTGTTTCTTTGATTTTAGCTGTAACCATTTTCTTGATTTTGAATGAAGATAACAAAGAAAAAATGATCCAATGTATGGTGTGAATAGTGTTTTCAATTTCTCTATTGTTGTCTTAATCTTTTCAAGAATGAATGAATATCGCTACGAGTGTATGTAGCTTTGAAATGCTTGCATAAGAATTTAAATCTCTTTTCTTTGTGAGCCAGTGCAAGGTGTGCACACAGTCCGAAAGGGGTGCATTGATAGGGTCTGTTTTGACTCGTAAATCTCAGAAGAAATAGTGTCAGAATTTCTTTGCAGGAAGTGTAAAGTGATTGCCGCAAGCAGTGCACAGTGGTCGCAATAACTAAACTCTTGTGTAAAGATCTATTGCAAAGAGTGCACAGACCTGGAATTCGATGAAGAGTTGAAGCGACTCCGTAAATAAGTCAAAGGACGAGAACGAAAGAATGCCAGGAAGGCGAGAAACAATTCTTTTCAAGAATCTTTGGATATGAGTTTGGAAAATTTCCCAGAAAAGCAAGAAGTGCTTGGGAGATCAAAATCTTTGGAGAGATCAAGCTCAGGAGGAGTAGCACTTTCCAAGAAGCGCGAATGAGATACAAGAAATGGACTCATAGGATGGATAAAGGTCAAAGCCTTTAAATCCTTTCGAAAATCTTCTAATTTTGAAGAAAGCTTTAGCTCAGAGGGAAGATCTAGACCATCCGATCAGTGTCTAGACAACGAGGAGAAAGTGTAGAGGAGGAAAGATCTCAACCATTCGATCTAAGCACAAATGGATCGTAGCCATCTAATCAAGGTAAAGTGCACTAACATTAAGGCTTTGAACATACACAGGAGGAACAAGGTCACAAAATTATGAAATCATTAGAACCCTCCATCACGACATGACATGTGGAAAGAGATCAACATTTTGTTGACTCGTTGAGTGGAAAGTTCAAAGAGAAGAGTTGTGAGGATTCACAAATTGTGAACTCACGAAAATATCATAGCTATTGATCGTTCTGAAATCATCGAGACCGTTTGTTGTCAAGGAGGACACATGGCGAGAGATCAACATTTCGCTGACTCGTGACTCAAAGGAGTCAAAGGTTGAGTCACGAGAACTCACGAAACATGAAATTGCGACATGATATGAGTCATTGATCAAAGGGGAGATCTGGACCATTGATCCAGTGCCATCGCAATTTAGGCTATCAGGAGAACAGAGGCAAGGAGACTCCAAAGTCATGAATTGTGAAATCGAGAAAATATCACAGTCTTTGATAGAAGGAGGGATTTGAATTGTAGATCTGGTTTTTTTGGGACTTCGCAACTCAGAAAATCAGAGGTAAGAGTTCTGGGAACTTGTGAAACTTGAAACTGTGAAGATTTGATCTAAGCCATCGGTTCGAGAAGAGATCTAGACCGTTTAGAGCCTAGGGAGACGACTCGTGAAGTGTGAACTCACGAGATACGAAATCACGAAGTTCTCGAAGATTGGCCCACGGTCATAGTGAAGGGTCACATCGGTGAAGGGGAATAGAGGGAATATCATAAACTAGGCTCCTTTTGGGATTTCAGAAGTCGGGAGAGTCAGAGTGACTCACATGCAAAGGCCCGATACGTGAAGTCACGACGTGCCTTTCGATTAGGTGATTGGTCACAACCTTAGTCACATAAAGGGAGGGGTTTAACCGGGATATTTAACGTCTAAACACACTGAAGCTTAAAGGCATTAAGGAGAAAGCCACAGGTTCCATATAACCCGTGCTTTAAGGGAAATAGGGCCTATTAAGTGGATTTGAGGTTCTTGAGGGCCAAAGCGTCAATTAGACTCAGTTTCTTGATCGATCCTAGACTGGGAGCTTGCGCAGTCCTTAGGAGAGAAGGGGGGTCTGCATCAAAAACTCATTTGGGTCAATGAAAGTGGTTTAACATCACTTGAAGGTGAGTTACCTAACCGTACTATTCTTTATCACTCTTATAAAATCATTGAAGAATATTTTGAACCAAAATCTGATGCTGTTGAATGTCAATTATTTTTATCTTTGTTAAAACATAGAAGTTTGACTATTTTTAGGATAATTTTAGTCATTAAAATAGTCAACAGTGTAGAAAAAAGTCATCATATTGTTAGAAACCTTGTAGATTATTTTTCAAATAATTGGTAAGAAATCTCGTTCTAAAGACCACAATGCATCCCGACGTGTCTTGTCACAATCAATTGTTAGCAAGATCACGAGAAAACATCATTTTCTACAACAAACCTCTCACCTCTTGAACTGCAATGTCAAAACCCTTAGAAAGTATTCTCATAGACACAATATCGTCAACATAGGGGGACCAACATATTTGTGGGCCTTCAGTGGTAGGTTACCTCATTCCGGCATGAAGTTAATTGGAGCAGTTAAGGGACTAGTTCAAGATTTCTAGCATGATAACACAAGGCCTTCTTCCAACAAAAAGATGTAATAACATTGAGAAGGGCATATAGGGACCATGAACCCCATATTAAACACTTTCTTGACATTACACAGATAGAATTGTATGAGATATTCATAACAATACATAGTGCACTTAACTTAGGCCAAATATCTTTCCATAAATGAAAGCCTTTGTATGTTTGAATAAACAAAATTCATAACACATGTTGTAGATATCACATTGAGTATGGTTATTATTATCACACACACACACAAACACACACATATATTCATGTTTTCACTAACACTCTTTTCTAAGAATGCCCAACTATATTGTCGTCATAGTCAACTATATTGTCGTCATAGTCATCTGTAGAATTTATCCACAACGTCTTATGTACAAGGCCAAAGGGTTTTACATTTTATCAAAAATCATGCTTAGATGGGACATGCCCCAGGTGTGGTGGAATGAAATTACCAAGAAAGTGCATCCATGTAAGAAATGAGTATGAATTGTGGAGGAAGGAGGTTTCCTTGCAAAGCTTTAAATATGTGACATATGATATTGCCAAAGGACAAGAAAGAAAAAAGATACAATTGGCTACTTACCAACTATGAGTTTGTGACTTCATGAAGGACTTCGTCGAAAAGACACGACGTTATTTTCAACGTGTCCATGTGGCTCGATGGCACGATGAGCATTTTAGAATATGCAAAGAAACATTTCCTATTGGTATTGTGTTATCAATGGTTGATTTTTCTTAGAACTACACCCTTCAACTGCAAAATGAGATTCAAAGCCAATATTATCACTCATAGAAGGTCAACATAATGGTACATATCACATACATGCATGGACTAGATAATAATGAACAAAAAAGAGTTATATTGAAAGAGTATCACTTATACATAAGAGATGATCAGTTCCATGACTTAGCCTATGTACAACATTGTTTTCAGTTGTTCTACAATCACCTTAAGGAGAAGAACATACAGATGGATCAAAATTAGATTTGTTTAGATGGTTGTGCAGGTCAGTTAAAAAATGCTCGTGTATTTCAATGGTTGTGTATGTTGCACAAAACACTAAAGGTGCCCCACATTTGGAACTATTTTGAGTCCAGACATGAGAAAGGGGAGCATGATGGAGCAAGTGCATGCATAAAAAGAGCATTACATAGGAAACAAATGAAGTTAACTACTACTTCCCTTATTCAAGATGCAAAATCCATTATTGAATGGTGTTCTTCAATAATGGGAGAGGGAAAAATAACCCATGAAGACCAATCACACAAGAAAGGACATGTACATAGATATTTTTGGGAGTTCGTCGATGTAAATCAATCACAGTGGTATGAATGAAAAAAAATACAGGGCACTCATGGATTCCATTCAGTTATAACATCAGACAATGCAATAACTGAAATATGGAAGAGAAAACTCTCTTTCTTCAGTGGTCAATGTAGTAGTATTGAATGGGATGATTGTGAATCGATAGATTGGGTTGATAGATGGGATAATGTATCACTCCCCATTGGTGAATGTATAACTATGGAATTATCCCAATTGGAGGAGGACCAATCAATTATTTCATAAAATTATGATCATGTCTCATATCTCGTACTTCTAGGTTCATTGAATCCTTCTATTAAATTTTGAATAACTAGAATTAATGTTTGATGCTTTGGTTGTTTAGTGGACTCACATTTTGGCACTCCATTTTTTGTTGGGAACATATATGCAGTGGTTGCCCGAAGAGATAATGAATGGGGCATTGATTATTGGTTGGCACGATGCTTAGAGGGGAAGTAGACCCTCATGTAATCAATAACAGACTCTGAAGGCATTGAATTTCGATTGGGTCTATGGTTATTAAAGGAGAATATCTGACACAGGATGAAAGAACACAAAAGAAAGATGGTTATGTATTTAAATATTATAAACTAGGTCAAGTTTACAAACTTGGTTATTGGTACAAACCTCCTGTTGATCCTGAGATTAGTTCTAGGCTCTAAGAATAATTTCAGGCATCATAAAATTTAAGAAAAGTTTTTATAATGCTTTCTTCTACCTTCAGTTTTCTAAGATGCAACTTTGAGTGAAACTTATAATAAGAAAATAAAGAGGCAGTATCTATTTCTCTGAGTCAATATTATAATTTTATGTGATGTAGAAACGATTCAAAAAACTGTTAGAACAAAGCAAGGGATCAATTACAGATAAGTCTTACCTCATTCACAGTAGAATAAAAATAAGAAATGTATTCTTGACAGGTGATTAAAATGTAGAAAACTCACACAGATTACAGGTCTTGTTTTTACTCAAAGTAAGAACAGAGGAAAAAATGTAGCTGAGAAAACCTCCAATATATTAAGATCACAGTAGTTGTATTACTAAATTGTAATCATTCAATCTTCAATAACCATATAAAGAAGCTAATGTGAGAAGAAAATGGAAATACAGAGGAAACACATAACTCAATAGAAATGAGACATAGAATCTTTGTCTTCTCTTTATATTGATATTCAAATACATGCTCTCTTTTAAATACATCAAGAAGAAGCCCCTTGAATAGATCTAAGATCTACTTATTTATACCAAAATTGTCTTAACTAGAAGTAGTTAGACATTCCACCTTTTCAGCTCTAAAAATAGAATACAATCAAAATATAACAACAAAAAGTAGATTTGTCAAGATACACTTGATATGCTAGAATTTCTTTTGCTCCTTTATTTGCTCAGAGATGTTCTTTCCTTTTTCTTCCCATTGAACTGATCACACATCTCCATTAATGCTACCAAAAATTTAGAAGGTTCAATGTTTTCATTCAACTCGAATGAAAACATCCTTTTATGCACTAGTGGTAGTTTATCTTGAATCTTCCTGATTTCCTGAGCTGTAACTTGGTGTTGTAACTTTGGTTTTACCAATAACTCATGTATATTTTGTAAATCAATATGATTTACTTATTGAATTGTATTATGTATACTCTCCCTTTTTTTCATGGAATTGTTTTTATTCTTCTCTATCTCGATCTTCCCAAGTCTATCAGAGATATCACCATCTTTAAATTCAACCAAATCTGACTCAAAAGAAGCAAGGGCATTGATACAAGCCTCCTTAACCTCTCTGGCCAGTTTCTTTCTTTCTTCAAGGTTTGTCTCCCAAACCTTTAAAACCATTTATCCTTTCATGTTCTCACATTGTGAGAAAGGAGTGAAACCAGGAAAGTTCACTTTTTGTCTCCAAACGATAAATTCTTGGAACTTGGATTTAGCGGCACAAGCTTCCTTTTCTTTGCCATAAATAATTTTTAGAGAAGTGTTGATCGTTTGATAATACTTATGGACAATATCCATTTCTTGATATATATCTAACTGAACAACTCCCAAACTTTCATTTATCTCAGATGCTTGCATTTTGAATGTAACATTGTCTATTTTTGTGTTTTCTAGTACAACTATTTGGGTTTGTAACTTATCAATTAAAATATTTTACCGAGAAATCATTAAGTTACTTGATTGCAGATTTTGGACACTCACCTCCAATTTCTCTTGTAGCTTCTTCATTTGTTGTTGATAGCCCAATCTGGTCTGTTTGGTGTCAAAATTCATCCTACTTGGGAAGGTTATTTTTGCGCGTTTCATCTCATTTTGTAAGTGCTCAAGTTGAAGAGATTTTTTTTGCAACTGCTTGGTAATATTATCCACTGACCATTTATTAGTAGTGGTGAAGGCTCCTAATGAATCTGCAACTCCTTTGGAAAATTAAGGATCGTTTTGTCCCTGTCCATCATACACTAGTCTATTTTCCTTAGTTACCACTCCTTCCTTCTATTGAGATTCTGTTTTTACAATGGCTCTTCTTTTATTTTTGAAAAATAAGCTTGAAGGAGGCATCTCCTCAGGTAGAATAGGTGTAATTTCATCTATACGAATTTCCTCTGAATTGGGAGTTTCAAAACTTGTGGTTATGGGATTCAGTGAGAGAAAAGTAGAAGTAAGTTCAATGGACTTCTCTGGACTTGTGATAATTGTAACAATAGAAGTAGTGGTTGATGGTGAAAAAGGAAAAGTATGTCCTTGCTTCATAAAGGCCTCAAAAGATGCTAACATCTCCTGCTCCTTTTTATTTAGCATTGATGTATTTATCCTTTTAAACAACTCCTCTGGATTCTTTGTTACTTCTTTAGCTTGGTCTACAGTTGTGATACCTTATTGAGGCTCCATGGATGCTATTTACTATGATGGAAAGGAAATATTAGATTCTCCTTGTAAAATCTTTGGAAGGCTGGTCCTTTTGTGTTTTTGAAAACTAAGAAAATTAGACTGTTGATCTGGAAGTAGCTCCTAAACTCTGCTTTGAACTTCTTCATAAGCTTTGACACCTTTGAAAATATCATCATCAGAGGAATCTTCATGAATGTATCTCTTCATATTGAAATGATCTATATGATTATCAACCACCTTATGAGGATCATGTTTCTTGAATTCAATATCAACCAATTTGATGTCTTCCAATGTTGTTGCTTCAACCTTCGTATGCCTGAAGTCAAGTAGTGTGAACATACCAACCTGAATAGGAAAGGAAGACCATAATTTATTTTGTGCCACTTTAAATTTCTTAGTAATACCTCCTACCACTGTTTGGTATGAAACCTCTTTGTAGATCAATCTATTAGGAAAGAATTTTGGAAGGGCATGAGGTGAAATGGAACAGCCAAATACTCTGATGTAAGAGAAATTTTCTTCAATGTGTTAGTTTGAAATTGCACCCAGTTTTCCTATAATATGTTCTGAGATTATGGGATGAGTATGTTCGTAAATGGACACATGAATAGGTGTCACTACATGGTGACAGATTTCATAGAAGCAATATTTGGAGTTTTCCTCCCATAACTTTGAATGATAAAAATGAATGGATTAAGAACAAGCTGGGGTCCAATTCCAATTCATGAGAGGAAATGGAGTCATAAAGAAAATGGCGTCCATGATGTATGCGAACATGTAAAAAGGAGCACGTTTCCCCCTAGATTTCAAATATTGGTACTCAAAAACCTCCTTAGATAGGTTATCTAGCAACATTTTTTCCCAGCTAAAATTATAGCCTTCGAAAACTTCATGGATTATAGACACTCATTCCACAGTGAAATGTGTAGGTTTTTTCTTCCCAAATAACTGTCAGAGCATCATGGAAATATATAAAAAGTGTGCATCCAAATATGTTGTGGAATATATGCCATGAGCGTCGATCTTGAACTTGGTTGTATTTCCCCACCATGTTTTAATTATATCATGACTAGTTCTACCACATTCTGTGCATTCCCTCTTCTCGAAATCTAAAAGAAAAGTTGAATTATAAGTATATTTCGGTTCAGAGGAAAGTTTATACATTACTCATAGGTATTATGGTCGAAAATAGATGACATAAGTCTTTTGGTGATTGGAGATACTTTGGGATGGGATATCTACATGATCTAGGGCCCAACTTATCATGTCGTTGTAATGCATAATCTTTGGTTGGGCAATGATTATGTGCAATTCCGACTGAGCCACCAGTGTGAGCTTAACCTCGAATGTTTCATCATCTTCCTCTGTTGAATCATCCGGGCATAGGAGAATTTCATGTTCCAAAATTTCATACACCTTCTTCCAAGACTTGATGGTGTCTGTGATTCACGTAGTATTATATGAAAGAATATCCATGTTAGGGTTGGAGTCCTCCGTTGACGATTCCTTATTCTTCCTTGCTTTGTGTGGCAACATAATTCTCTTAAAACGTAATTAACCTTCCTGTGATAAGAAAAACTTATGAGCTTTAAATCACTAAAAATATCCGATTGCAGATAATAGAATGCTAAGCTTAAAATGCTTTTATTCATGAAAATAATAAAGTAAAAAAAAAATATTCGAATTTATATACTAACGAAACATTTATTCAAGAAATCAATGAAATTTATTACCTGGCATCGTGATATCTACCTAAATCTTTTAAAAATTTAATCAGTTATAAATGAAATTAATCTTTGGTGGTTCGGTATTTGGATGTTTTGAAAGTAGGACAATGGAAATATTTCGAAGGACGAAATTGCAGAGAAGCTATTCACTAATTAATCGTTTTATGTTTTAATTAATCATATTTTGAAATCGTTTTAACCTTAATTACTTCGAGACTTTGGCATTTGGGAGTTTTGTATGTAGGATAATAGTGATCCTCCAAAGGTTGAATTCGCGAAGCGATTAACTAAATTAAATCACGCTTAATTAAACCTATTTTGATGTTTGTTTTCATTTTTTAAGTCATTAAGATAACAAGTGCTTCGGTATTTAAGTACTTCGGCGATCCTGAACTCACTCTTTGCTTTTACTTCTGAAGGACATTTTCCCAAAGTGACGTGGTAGTGATGACGTCATATTTAAAGATGTGCCAAGAAAATATGTGTGACACATGCCATCTAAAAATAGGTGAATGATTTGATATAAATGTTACAAATATATTCCATGTGTCAGCCTACCAAAGGGTTTTATGACACGTGTCTATTGATTCATCTGTAGATCTTTTTAATAGTCTTTTGCGGAAAAATGTCTTCAGGATTTCAGATCTTTGTGACTTTGGGGTTTTCGTTTGAACGATGATAGAGATATTTTCGAAGTGTAAAGTCCCAAAGTAGCTGTTAGAAGCTTACTCTTAACAATCGCACAGCTTTATAAATTCAAGAACATGAGAACCACTTGATCATATTTAGCCAAAAATTTTGACGGATGATATTATAAGTGCTTGTTGATAAATAATGAGTATGGATTTATTAAAATTTGAAAGAGATTTTCCTAAAAATATTTAGTGGTTTTTATTTTTTAAAGGAAAAAACAAAAATATTACAAAATTAAAAAAAAAAAAGTTTAAAATTCTGATATGTTCTAACACCTCCAACTACAAAAAATTCCAAGTAAGAACTCATCAAAGGTACAATACTTATTGCCTTACTCTAATCACGAGAAGTTAATGAAAATCGTCAGTATTAGAAGTGATCATGATGGTCTACTTGAATGACCATCTAGGTATGTAAAACAAAACATTTTGGCTTCATTTTTATTGTTGTTAAAATATCATTTCCATTGCCAATGCATACCATACCATACCATACCATTTCCATTGCATACCATACAAGGCAATGGAAAGGAAATGCATACCATTGCCATTGCCAATGCATGCCATTTCGATTGTCAATGCATACCATTGCCAATGCGTACCATACCATACCATACCATACCATACCATACCATACCATTTCCAATGCCAATGCATACCATACCATACCATTTCCAATGCCAATGCATACCATTGTCATTTCCAATGCATACCATACCATACCATGCAAGGCAAGACAAGGAAATGACATATCATACCATACCATACCATGCAATGGCAAGGAAATGCATACCATACCATACCATACTATACCAAAGAAAGGAAAGGCCATGCAAGACAATGACAAGGCAATGCATACCATATCATTTCCACTGCATATCATAAAAGGAAATGGAAAGGCAATGCATACCATACCATATCATACCATACCATGCAAGGAAATGGCAAGGAAATGCATACCATACCATAACATACTATACCAAGACAATGCATACCATACCATACTAAGACAATGCATACCATACCATACCATACCATGCAAATAAAGGCAAGGCCATGCAAGGAAAGACAAGGAAATGCATGGCATGGAAAAGCATGGAAATGCAAGTCAATGCATACCATACCATACCATACCATATCATGCCATACATACAAGAGAATGCATACCATATCATACCATACCATACAAGGCAATGACAAGGAAATGCATACCATACCATACCATACCATGCAAGGCAATGGTAAGGCAATGCATACCTAACCATACCATATCATTCCATACCATTAAAGGAAATGGTAAGGCAAGGAAAGGCAAGGCATACCATACCATGCCATACAAGGAAATGGAAAGGCAAGGCATACCATACAATACCATACCATACCATACCATACCATGAAAGGCAATAGAAAGGAAATGAAACAAAATGCATACCATACCATACCATACAAGGAAATGGCAAGGAAAGTCATGCCATACTATACAAGGAAATGGCAAGGCAATGCATACCATACCATACCATACCATGGCAACACAAGGCATACCATACTATACCATATCATGAAAGGCAAGGCATGGCAAGGCAAGGCATACCATACCATACCATACCATACCATGGCAAGGAAAGGCAAGGCATACCATACCATACCATGGCAAGGAAAGGCATACTATACCATACCATGGCAAGGAAAGGAAAGGCATGTCATGGCAAGGCAAGGTATGACAAGTCCTGCATGGCATGGCATGGTAAGGCAAGGCAATGCATGGAATGGAATGGCATGGTAAGGAAATGCATGTAAATGCATGGTAAGGCAAGGCATGGCATGACAAGGCAATGTAATGCATGGAATGGCATGGCAAGGCATGGAAAGGAAAGGCATGTAAAGGCAAGGCATGACATGTCATGACAATGCAAGAGGTTGATGTATTGAATATTGTAGGCATGGAATGGCATGGAAAGTCAATGCAATGCATGGCATGGCATGGCAAGGCATGGAAAGGAAAGGCATGTAAAGGAAAGGCATGGAATGGCAAGGCAATGCAAGGGTTTGATGTCTTGAATATTGTAGGCATGGAATGGCATGGCATGGAATTGAATGGCATGGCATGACAATGGCATGGAAAATCATGTAAATGGCATGGCAATGATGTCTTCAATATTCTAGGGATTTTATGTGCCATGGAAATGATGTCTTGAATATTATAGGGCTTGATGTCTTGAATATTATAGGGATTTTATGTGTCATCTTCGGAAGCTAAATGACAATGGCATGGCTTTTCAAGGCATGGTAATGTCATGACATGGAAATTACATGTCATGGCATGGCTTGGGAGGCATAACAATGATGTCTTGAATATTCTAGGGCTTGATGTATTGAATATTCTCAGGATGTTATGTGTCATCTTGCATTTCAGCAAGCATTTTTTTTATCTAAACCCTAGTTTAGGCTTGCATTTTTAGCCCTCTTTCATTTAATGATTACTTGTGTTAAGGGTTGTTATATAGGTTAAAATGGAAAACTACATGACAAGTCATGGGAAGCTACATGACAATATCATGGCATGGCATATCTTGGAAAGGCATGGAAATGGCATGGCATGGAAATGGCATGGAAATGGAAATGGAATGCCAATGGCATGTCTTGGAAAGGCATAGCATTGACATGGAAATATCATGATATGGAAAGGCATGGAAATGGAATGGAAATGGCATGTCTTGGCAAGGCATTAGAATGGCATGGCATGGAAAGGTTTGATAATTGCATGGAAATGGAAATGGCACACCATGGAATTACTTGGAAAGGAATGAAAATGACATGAAATGGTAAGGCATGACATCAACAAGTTTGTGGGATTGGGTTTGGGAGGGTCATTTGTCTCCTTGTGTGCTCTAACCCAAAAATTGGGTAGGAATGTGCAATAAAATCTCATAGATGGTGAAGGGAAAACAATAATGGTTTCAAGTCTCCCTGGAGGAATTTTGGTAGCATAGAATTACTCTCTATGGCATGTCATGAAATGTAACCTCAAAACCTTTATTTGTAGGTGGAATATGATACCCATTCTAAGATTTAGTTTCCATGTGAGCTCTCTCATTCTATCGATCAAAATCAATAAGTTTAGTGGACATAATGGAATATTGAATAAATGTTATTGATAATTGATGGGCTTAACAAAATTTACATATACCCACTACACACTCTAAACAAATATGTGCATTAATGATTCCTTGACTAGTCTTTTTGGAATTTATGAAGGGTTACACATAAATCAAATGATTTTATATATGTCATGCATATAAAGAGGGGAATAATGTGTGTGCCCTGGAAAACAACATTGAGTTGAAATTGTTAAGTGATTTACAATTATGTAGAAGATAAATGATAAAATTTATTTCTATAATAAATTATTGTGATATGCCATTTTTTAGGTCACAATATTTTCAATTGACCACTATTTGAGTGTGGATTGTCATTGGATTTATATGGATATCATTCAATAGGTAGTCCATATTGTTGGTTGTGAGTTAGAATATGGATATCCACAACACTCATGCAAATAATTCAGAAGGAATGATCTATCGATGATGTAGAGATACATGGTTGATTAGCGAGCAATACTACTTGAGAACCATTAATTGCTTATGGGTTTAGAACTTAGCAATCTTTTCCACCATAATATATTCCTTAATGTGTAATGCAAGTATTTATAATCACTTTAGAAACAAATCAAGGGATTAATACACATAAAATTCATACACTTTGGAATTCAAACACTTTGAAATTCATATATTCATCAACATCAAATGTAGAAACAATAAGATTCATCAAAAACGTGCCATGGAATGTATATATATATATACTCAACGTCATCTAAATTTTACATTTTTTACAAACTGGCAACTCATGCCCAATATAAAAAGCAACAACAATTTCTCTAACATAAAAAAAACCATCTATATCATGGGCTAGATACAAAATGGAAGTAGTTGGTCAATCATTCACCATTTCCACCCTCGTCACCCTCAGGAGCATCCTGTAAATCTTTTTTTGTTCTCTTTCTTTAGGATGCACCTCAAGATGTTCTAAGCCTAGGCGTGCTTCGATGCTCTAGAGATTGCACAAAGAATAAACAATGTTATAAGTTTTATTCATCAACGAATTGATAGACAAGGAAAATGATACTTTGTAATTTAACCTAAGACAACTCATTGCATATGAAATTGTCAATCATGAGGGCGTTACCCTCCTATGCAACCCCAATATCTTTGCAATGTCACCCTGCATTAGTTACATGGATCAAGTCAAGAAAATTAAAAAAATATGTGCAAAAACAAATTCATGAAACATAAAAATTATCATCAATGCATTATCTCACTGTGAATATCTTAGGAATCAATGGAGATTCACTAGGATATGGAGCACTAGGTTGTACAACCTTCTCCGAGACAACCTCTATTATGGCAGTCTCTATCGATGGGGTTGAAAGTGGTAGTCAGGGTGGGTGGTAGACAAGTGGTATTCTAGGGACCCTCACAGGCTATACAAGTGATTACAACACTCTAATCCTAGAGAATGGTAACCCGAAAGAAACACTCAAGTGACCAAGGGGTGCAATACTATTATACCTAGAAAATATATCGGTGGCTTGAATACATATGAATAAAATTGAACTATTAGTACCAAATAGTAAAATTCAAAAACATAAACAAAAACAATTTGAGAATTATAGGGTATTTAACTTTACACATGATATATCTGATGTTGTCGACTTGTACATCCCATATGGACAATCCTTGGCATTTCCTAGTGCTAAATCCTGTAGAAACACGAGAACATATTAAAAATTTGAGGATGTCATAAAATAAAGAAATTACTATGTTGAATCTATCAAATGTGATACATACATGTGTGTACGGTGCACTCAATGAACATGTTTCCTCTACTGCTGCATCAATGGTGGGGCTAGGAACTAATGCATCTGTAGGCATAGAGGGTTTTCTTATGGGACACAAAAACTGCAAAACAACATACAATCAAATATCTATATAAATACAAAAAATACAAAATAAATATATAACGATGAAGAACATAGAGAGGGTTAAGATACTAACCCCCTCCATGAAGCTATGTTGTCGATTGGGCTCTATAGGCCCATAGCATATCTACCCACAACTTGAGCATCTGTGAGGTTCACATGGGCGGTTGTTATGTCCATGTGCCCTCTCCTCATTGTACCCTCCTATGCATGGTGACGCTCCACCTCCTCTATCGATGTCACTGGCAGGCACCTCCTGTCGAGATAGTGTAACAAAGCTACTGTGTTGCACTAGGATACACATCAATGATGAGATGGATAGTTGTACATGTTGCAAGTTCTCTGCAATAGGAGGATGTTGGGTAGGGGGGGCATACCTTTTCCTAGGGGGATGGGAACCTAACATGGGGTTGCACCTGGTATTCTCTTGGTCTTGTATAGACCCTTGACCCACCCCGTGGAAGCCACCAATGTCAAATTAGTTGACATGCTTACCCATAATAAACTCAACCTATAATTTCCTCAAAAAATATAAGGGAATATCCATGTTATTGCAAGGAGGTTTATCAAAAACGATATACCACCTATCCATCCATTTTTTACTAATCTGGGGATGGATGCACCAGTCAATGGAGATGCATTTCCTGGTCAATGGTAGTTCTTGTCCATTTCTAGGATCCCTAAAAATAGAAAATATTCATTGTTTTGAAATGCCTAGATATTTGACTTGTTTTTTGTCCAAACCAATGCTATAGTACTCATACATTCATGCCCTACAATCAGAAATAGAGGTCAATTTCCCTTCGACACTTGCAATGGACTACACTATGATGTCCAAAAAAGTGGCCAAGGAGACTCTGCTAGGCTCTCTAGTCTCCTTTAATTATTCCTCAAGTGTTCGCAATATAACCAACCCCTCATCAATTTCAGTGTTTACATTGTGTGGTGGTGGTGGGTTGGGGTTTTGATTTTTTTCATTTTATTATGAGCGGTTTGAATTGGCTTGGGGTTCCTAACCAAGAACTTTGACCAAGGGTCTATGAACGACAATACTTTAATCAACAAATGAACCATTACCAATATTTTTTTTTACTGAGTTCTTGTTATTATTCCTTTCTTCAAAGTTACTTCATTGGTGAGAGTTCTTCTTCATCATAGTTTTATAGAACTTTCATAAGTAGGGAAGTTCACCAAATAACTCTAACCAACAAAGGAACATAAAAATTCATTTCTCAAAACTTCTTCATTAATAAGGGTTTTTTTCCAATCAAAGCTCATTATTTAAAATAATTATTAATTCTTATGGATAACAATTATTAAATACTATAAATAAATCTATCATGAATAAATTCCCATGGATGGAATTAGATACTTGTAATGTCTTCATGGTATGTTCAATTTTCAACTTGACATAAAATATAAGTGCATGCAAAATGTAATGTCTTCATGGTATGTTCAATTTTCAACTTGACATAAAATATAAGTGCATGCAAAATGGTATTTTATATCCACAATATTCTTTTAAAATTGTATCATGTATATACTTTGAAGTATGTTGTTTTTTCCTTCTAACACATGTAAAGATGTTTGTTTGTGTATATATAG
>JASDQU011103333.1:0-16051 GCA_032191745.1 Picea mariana
GCAGATCTAACGATAGAGATTATGTTAGGGTTTTTTGCCCTAGAAGGCAACCCTCTTTTATGAGGGAAATGTATTGCGGCTATGTATGTTGGCGAGTATTGTATTCTGAGAGAGGAGACTGTGAGAGAAAGAAGAGGAAGTTACAGCGGGTTTTGTTGTAGGTTGTATCCCTTCACTTTGCTGGATAATAATAAAGAAAGGACCTGGCAATTTCTCCGGTGGACGTAGCCCACACTGGGTGAACCACGTAAATCTGTGTCTCTCTTGTATTGTGTATCTTCTGTGTTTTGTTTCCACATTTGTTTTATTTTATTGCTCTACGGTCCTGTTTTTCTAACAGAAATATTGCGATGAAAAGAAGAAACCAAGTTGTTGCCTTGCATGAGACTAATACTCATCTTCATATTGAAGTTACTTCATTGTAGGATACTATTGCTTGCCTTCAAAATTGGGTTGCTTCATTGCATGAATGTAACACCCAACTTTGTTATGAAGCTACTTTATTGCAGGTCTATAAAATAAAAATAATTTTTTTTTATTAAAAATTATATATATATTTTTTAAATAATTTTTTTTTTTTTTTTTTAAATCTCTCTCAAAATAAGTTTTATGTTGCTAAAGCGATCTTCAAAATTCCCTTACTTCTATTATAAGTCAAGTTTAATATTGCTATTGCATTACAAGACATTAATGAGAAACTTTGTAATGAAGTTGCTTATTTGCAAAATGATAATTCAAGTCTTCATGAGTAGAAGATTTCATTGTAGGGAACAAATATCCAACCTTATGATGAGGTCAATTCATTATAGGATCTTATTACCCATCTTCGTGAGGAGGTTGTTTTGATTCAGAGTGATAATGCCAAACCCTTTGAAGAGTATTAGGGCTTGAAGAATGATCATGATCACTTGCTTCAACAATTTCCTGAGAAGACAAAGTCCATCTAAAATCAATGACACCTTAATTAGAACCTAATAGAAGTAAGGGAATTTTGAAGATCGCTTTAGCAACATAAAACTTATTTTGAGAGAGATTTCAACCTTTTTGCTTTTCTTTGTACAGAGTATAATGAATAAGTTGATAGCTAGACTTTCCGTATTAATGAGATGGAAGAAAGCTTAGTTCTTCCTTGTCTAAATCTCATGGATGAATTAGGGGAGACAAAAGTAGTACTTGACACATTGCGAGAGGTTATTTAGTCTTCATTTGATGGATCTTTTCATGCACTAGTGGCTACCCATGGGTAGTCAACTCCTAGCTTTGAGCAACATACTAAAGGCATTGGTTCTAAATTACTTTGTTAGATTTGGTATGCACAAGATGGACTTGTTAAACATGGACAAGGTATTGCTAGTCCTATTGAGCATGAGATGTGACGAGTGAGAACAGGACTTGGATATTTTGAGACTTCATTGTGAGATGCTAGTCACCTTGATCCCCTTATAGCTATTATTTTGCAAGAACTAGATCTTGCATCACCTGGTTCATCTACTATTTTGTATGAACCATATCCTACACCATCTGCTGATTCGTCTATTGATGATATGCTAGAACTTGAATTTGTCTCATTTGATGACTCTTCTACTATTGATTTGTAAGAACCACATCCCATGCTTTCTAATTCTCATGAACTAGATTTTGCACCATTTGATCAATTGGCATCAAATTCTTCACTATCCACAACTCAACCATATCAACGTCCTCATCAACTAGAGAGGAGCTACACCCTTCATTCAAGTATTGGCATTTTGATTTGTTCGCTTGTTGGTATGATAGCAATGCTTCTTAGAAATTGCTAGTTAAGGAGTGTAGATGGAAAAATTTTGAATTGGTACCCACTATGAGAACTCATTGTGGTTGGATCAATGCTATTGGAACCGGACGATCCAATCAGTTTTGGAGAAAAAACAGGTCAAATTGGTGTATTGAACCGTTTTTGGCTAGTTTGGTACCTAACTGGCCGGTTCCGTACAAGAACCAGCCGATTCGGTACTGAACCGACCTCTAGGCACTGAACCAACCGGTTCCATACAGCTCCGTACGACGCAACATGGATCCATGATTTTCATTTAAAAAAAATTAAGAGAAGGGCAGGCTATTACCTAACCCTAGGGCCTACTCAAACCTAGTAATTAATGGTAATATTAAATTCTTAAAGCAAAAGGATGAAATGAAAGATAAATTCTTAAATTCTTTCATTTTCATCCTTTTACTTAAATTTTTATTACCATTAATTGTTTTAGGATGTTTGAGAGTGGTTCCAACTTCCAACCTCATTGGACTTCATATGGAGGAAGTAGAATTTTAGGTCCCATTCAAAATTCAACAGACTTAAAGGTTTTTAGGATTTCAAGATTGGCAGGATTGCAATGTTTCCATTGGATTCTATCATGTATGATGCTATGGACTGGCATTTAATCAAGAGCACCAAGCCCTCTATGTACATCGATGTTGGTGGCATTGATTGTTGAACCCTTTTGTCATGACCCTAGTAAAAATGTACCCTTCACTCAAGTAAAATCATTTGTTAGGCATGTTAAGCTTTTTCTATCTTATTTTAATGCTTAGAGGGTGACACTGATGATGAGGATCCTAATATAGGTAATGATTTTGATGATATGTAGTTATTTGTTGTAGCGTGGTTTCTTTTGGATTGTAGAGGCAATTTAGAGCCTCTTTGTTGATGTATTTTGGTTTAGAGATGGATTGCACTTGGTGCTATTTTGGTTATATGCACTCTTACTTGCTATATAAATGAGAAACTTTGCATATTTGTGTATTAATGGTTTGGATTCATATGGATGCACATGAATATATATGGTTTTTTTTTTCAAAATTTGAATAATTTATGTATTTTTTGGTTGACTGGTTTTTTTCGGGTTTCGGTCCGGTTCAATTTTTGGGGTCAATCGGTTCGGTCACTAGTTCGGTTTTGATAACTTTTGGGTTGGGTTGATGATTGGTCATGGTGACATTTGAGCATTTGTTTGAGGACTTTGTTGACTTTTTCTAATTGATTGACATTAGCAACAATCTCTTCTTAATAGTTTTTTRTGGCAACCATTCTTTGTTGTTCCATTTGCACATGAGGATGTTATGATGGATAGCCCATCTTGTCACATGTGTTTGGAGCACTTTTTGATCCTTTTGATTCTCTTTCTTGAAAGCACGTGGTCAACTTTCTTTTCCTCGTTGGAGCATTCTTGTTGATCTTTGCCACTTGCCTTAATCACATCTTCATTGGMTCACTCTCAACGTTTTGTTTGATTGGAGTACTCTTGTTCATCATTGACACTTGCTTGTAGCTTTGTTAGATCATTTTAGCTTCAATAYGCTTTTCGTGATCCTTTATGTCATTTGTTGGACACTATTTTTTGATAGAATTATGGGATTTATCATTTTGGTCATCGCACTGATAATCGTGTATTTGCTTGTTTAAACTTATGTTTGCTTCTTAGGTTTTGAAGAGGTTTGTGTGAAGGTGTTTTGGATGCTACACTTTTGAAGCTAAATTCTTTGTTTAGACTCATGTTTGCTTTGCTAGTTCCGAAGAGGTTCACATGAAGGTGTTTTGGAGGCTGTAGTTATGTATATTGACTCTCTGTTGAGAACTTGTCTGCACCCTGTAATGGTCAGGGTGTTGTTAGAATTAGTCATCATTGTATTCCCTACCCAATTAAACATTAAGGGGGGTTATTGTAATGTTTATTTGGCCATTTTCTGTTTACTGTATCTATTCCAAGTGTATAGTAATGGGGATGTTGTGATGTAATATTTACTTGGTCAAATATGCATCGACGCCTTAGTAATTGCATGTGGTCTCAAGTTGTCCTTTATGCCGACTTACCTTTGCAAGTTTGCATCCATAGGCCAATCTTAAGAGTGGATGTTGAAGATATGTTGGCTAATCCTGACTTGTGCTGTAACCCATTAATGGGCGCCCTTGTGTTCCTGGTGGGTTACCTTCGTACACCTTATGTGGTCAACATTTGACCACACTTGGTGGGTGTTAGGGTCCACGTTAGTGTGACCTAATACCTATATAAGATGCTAAGCCTCATTTGTACACAATCAAGTTGGGAGAATCTATATCATTATTGATATTATGATTTATCTCAAGGGTTACTTATTGTACCCGTGTACATCTTGTATACTTAGGTTATCTTTCTCTATGTGTGATTATTAAGTGCTTGGGTTTTATTATGTTAATCATATATTAATCATTTAATGCCCTACCATTTCTAACAGGACCCGTTTCTGTTAGGCCATCCCCAAAACAATCAAGCAAAAGAAAAAAGTCATGAAAACAAAGAACCCAAATTGAACTCCAGAGCTTCATAATCAACATTTTACTCACAAACTTATTGTTTTCATGTCTGCTTTTAACTATCAATTAATTATTACAGTGAAGTTTTCTGATTTTGTCAAGTTTCCCTCTTGGTATGACACATTTATTTGTTACAATTCTTTCAATCACTGACTCCTTATGCAAGAGCAGGATGCTTTGAATACCTTCAACCAGTTCATGATCCTTTGTTAGCAATGGCTGTAGGAAAAGTCTGAGCATATTTTCTAGATTTAAAGGCTTTAAATAACTTGTCAATTCACTCAATTTAAGCAGAAATGTGAAACCATTCCAAAAGTTAAGATCTTTGTAAACTGCAAAAGTAAATGGTTTAGAATCTCGATAAAAGCGCATAAAATTGTAAAACCAAGTGCCTCAACACAACTGGAAACAACAACATAAAGTTATCAGGACGCAGCAGAGAAGCATGAAATGGCCAGGAACAGAGCACTGTAGGAAATAAACATCATAGAAATAGACCAAATGCTGTATCTGGTATGTGTTTCTGAAATAAATTCAGGCGATGTGTTTTTGTAATTCAATGTAGTAGACAAATTATTGTAGTAAACATTTTTAGTGAGAGGAAAGAGCATCAAAAACATGGAGACATAGTGGTCCTAAATGCATTTGTACTAATAAATCACTATTCTCTATATTACAAAACAAAATAAAGTTCAGATTCAGAGAATCAAATATTTTAACTAGTACATTCCAACCACATGCGTAACAGCAGCAAATAAAGATTGATAGATGCTACTAAAAGATTCGGTATTTTATTAAAACAAAATAGAAAGGAAAAGCTCAGCCTTTATTGATATATAATGATCTTGGTCCTATTGTTTGCTGTTCCACTATATAAATTTTGTTGTTTAAAACCAATAAGTTGACATGTTTTTTAGTGATTGTGGGTGTTCTTGTCTTTCTGTATTTAAAATAAAAGCAATGGAGACACCTCAATTGTGGAATTGCATTTATCCAGTTGGCTTTGTGGATCCATGAAATATGAGCCTTTGCTAGCCTGATGAAAATTATTGCTCTTTACCGCTTGGACTATCCATGTGACTTTGGTTTGTTTTTCTGTTTGTCTTTACATGCTGCTTGTATGTTTCAGGCTCCATATTTCCAGGTCATGCGCTCCACAATCCAATTCTTATTATTGCACCACTTAGCTTATTGTTCATGTTGAATTTTTTATTGAGTCCGAATAAATATATTTTAAATGACAGTTTAATATACAAGTCTCCTGGAATTCCATCTCTCATGTCTTTATCCTCTGTATAGATGTTAACGGGTAAACTGGTTGTATGCCAAGAGAAACAAACAAGTTTATGGAGCAGGAGATATCTTAATTTTCATTGTGCCTAGTTTTCTTGTTTGTTTTTTCTTTTTCTTTTGACTCCTAAGCTCCTTGGTTGTAGTTATTGAAGCAATTGCCACTCCGCCCACAACTGGAGGATTGGCACTGACAGTGGAAAATATTGAGATGATCCTGGATGAAGTGCGACCATATCTTATGGCAGATGGAGGTAACGTGGAATTGCATGAAATTGATGGGAATGTTGTCACATTGAAGTTACAAGGGGCATGTGGGTCGTGCCCAAGCTCAATGACGACTATGAAGACTGGAATAGAAGGACGCTTGATGGAAAAGATCCCCGAAATAATTGCTGTCAAACAAGTATTTGACATGGAAACGGGACTTGAGTTAACTGAAGAAAATGTTGAAAAGGTAATTATTTAAATTAGGTTGTCTGTATGATTACAAAAACTTTTGTTTTCTATTTTTCTAAATAGAAAATATCTTTTACTTTATTCATATTTACATTTGGAATACAGCTCATTTTCCTCTTTGTATCAGGTGTATGTCTATTATTAAAAGTTGGCATTACTTTTATCTTTGAAGTTAAAAGTTGGCTAGAAGGTTTAGTGTAGTTTCTAGTATCTACCTTTTGGCATGTCCATGTAGAAGGGAGAAATCTAGCTGAATCTAGAAGTCCACAATATTAGCTATCAGGTGTTATTTTTTCTATACATATTGCTTGATAATGAAGTGGTGAGTGAGATTGCTGTGGTTGGGATTTTCGGTTTTGATTGGAAAAGCCACAGTGTTGTCAATAGATTGTCGATGTTTCGGATCCAGATCAGGATCCATCTTCAGGACAAAGAGCCCGGGTTGGTGTTTTACATTTATTTATCCCCATCCTGTGCCAATGAAGCAACTCTCATAAGGTCAATACACGGATGTTACTAGCAGAGATTTTATTAGGATGGCTGTTATCTTAAAACAAGTACATAATGGAAGTAACATGTAATTTAGAAGCCAGAAGTGATTCCAAAGTTAGAGTCCACACCTTTCAAAGTAGGATTGTGGATTTTAAAAGCGCACCTTTTGACTACGAGGTTGATAAATGACTATATTTCTAAGTTCTTTTTGGACTAGAAAAAAATGCATGGTAACTATTACATTATTGTATTCCATTTAAAGATTTTGGAAAAGGTTGATGAAGTTGGTTCTAGAATCTAAATTACATTTTTCAGAACAGATCGAGGTCCATATTGTATTTCATACTTAATTTTCAAGGGCACAATCTTTGCTTGACTAGCAAATCCCATTCTTTTTGATGTTTAAGAGGTGAAAATAACTTGTCATGAACTGCAACTTGCAAGATATATGAGACATTTCGGTAGAAATTTGCAAAATAGGAGTATCAAAGAGAGTTTATTAAAATGGTTGTGTTTACCATGGACATCATGACTTGAGATAATTGACCTTTTATGCATATTTTTATAACCTCATTGAGGATAATATTTTTTTTTCAAAGTTAAAAGAGAAGGTGCAAGCATGGATTGTATAAAGCGCAGTAGAAGGAAATCAAACTACACTACTAACTTCTAAGTCATTTGGGTTCTTACAGGTCCAAGTAATGTTAGTGAAGTCTCTGCAGCTCTAGATTCATTATATGGAAATTTTGTAAGAACTGGTTGTACCATTGAAAGAGAATGGCAAGTTTAAATAACAATCACAGAATTGCTTGTACGAACTCATCAAGGCATTGGCAACTGGTTGTAATTGGGCAAAACAAAGCAAAGCAATATCAGGTTAAAATGCCGTGCCAGAAACATTATTGTACGTGACACAATGATGCTTATTAAAAGAAGTATATACTAGAGGGATTTACCAGCCAATCTAAACTGAAAGAATGAGAAAGGCATGCCCTCCCTCCCCCTCCTTTTTACATTTTCGCACTTGTAGTGTTTCCCAGTCAAAGATATAAGTTCCTTTATGGCTTGTAATTTTCATAGCTTGTTTGACAGGCTTGCCACGTTTTTGTTTCTTGCACATGATTAGCACTTGCCTCAAATGCTCATTTGAGAGTTAGACATGAGGTACTGCAAGGACTTGAGAGTACTGTTCATGTTCTTAGTAAAATAAGTTTATAATAACCAGATAGTCCAAGTATATGGAACCATGAATTCATGTATTGTAGACATATACCTTTGCACTATAAGATGCAAACGGACAAATAAAGTGAATGCTAACTGTCTGTTGTTTCCTTTTTTTATTGAGATGCTTGAAGCACTCCCTTGTCCTTGGATACACACACACACACATTACTGCAGTCCCCTTATCCTTTAGAACTTATTCATGGACATTAAATAAATATTTTATTTCATTTCATTTCTTTGCCTCTGCTCGCTCATCTCCTTGAAGGAGCCTTGAAAGCTTAGAACCCGTCACCGTTTGGAATTGCACTTTGTGTAATTCCAGATGTTAGATCTGATTGATTGGTCTATCAAACATTCTCCTTGAGGTGAGGCATGGCATAACAATATAAGAAACATTTTCATAGAAAAACAAGACAAATGTAGAAATGGGTTACCTCAGGGTCATTACATAGAAGTGTTACTAGTTCCAAACCAAGCTGACTACAATCAGGAGGTACTGTATTAAAAATGCTTGTTATGATTCTTAACCCTTAAAATTGAATTACAAACAATATATCAGAAATGATCACACTTTATTTATCAAAATACCCTTAAGGTAGGGCAACACTGTACAGTGATCCTTTTACGGAAGGATCCACTACTGTAAACTTGCCTCTTAAGGTAGGGCAACCTCTCAATGAGCTAAGATCCAATACAATATTCTCCAACACATGCTACATAAGGAGGATTCCATCTTTATTTATAGCTAGCTAAAGAACCCTAATCATAAGTTATAACCACCTCCTAACTACCTAGTGGACCTTTTTTTAATGAGGCCACATTACATCTATTCCATGATAACTAACTAATGGGCCTTTTTTAATCATGACAAACATAGTGGACCTGGTGCACCTTATATTAAATTGCCACAACTACACTATTATTACTCTAATGGTCCCTTCGTTCCCCCATTACACCCTAGGGAGGTTCCGAATGCTACATTCCCCTTTGAGAAGTGTTGCCCTCAACGCTTATAGTGAGGATGTACAACCATAAACCAAGGTCCCATGTATGTGTGTTGACCATAATGCTGAAGTAGTCCAGGGAACCAGGGTCCCATGTATAAGGGCTATCCACAAAGCTAAAGTAGTCCAAGAAGCTCATGCATAAACCAAGGTCCCATGTACAAGTACTAGCCTCAAAGCTGAAGTTGTCCAAGAAGCTCATCCATAAACTTAGGTCCCGTGTCCAGGGGCTCAAGCTGACTCCCAACTGATGACTCCTGAGTGTGATGAATGGTTGAATACAATTCTCCCAATGCCCACCACAGTCACGTGGATCCAAATAAAGCGAACTGTCCATGTCCAAAAGATCATCCACATAAGTGTAAAAGATCGGTTGATGGTGTTCTTTCCATAAGGTGGAGTAGAGTCATTAAATAGAAGGTAAAAGTAGTTGTCTTCCTAGAAATGACAATTGTCTGTGTCCTAGTCATCATAAGCATCCTCTAAATCCCACCAATTGTAATATCTTGATTATAATCTTCACTAATGGAAGGATACATTTCACCAATGATACAACTCTCCCGCGATTCTCGTAATCTCTTCTGCATAGCTTGCAAATCTGCCTTTATATCCTGCAAGATTCAATCCCCCCATTTCATGTTCTGCCACATTGCTATTCTTCAGTTCTGTTAGGGTTTGGTGGTGGAAATTTGTAAGGGTTTTAGCATGCTAAAGATTGATCAAAAGTATATCGTATAATATATCAAATTGAAGCCCCAAAAATCCCTATCCAATGGTGTTGGTCTAGTTGCAATCTGGGCACTTTGTGAAAAGGTATCCTCTTTGCAATATTTTCTGCCGTTACCAAAAACCCTAGAATAGTTGAATTTTAAATCAGTGATATCTTCACTTAGCAGATTTCGATTGGAACCATTGTTTTTTGAATTAGGTGTTTTTCAAGTGGAACTCAGATTTGTAATTAGTTTCGTTAGATTTTGCATAGAAGGCTACAAGAATGGATCTCAATGTCATGGTCCTCTTTTTCCCTTCAAAAATCTGCAAAACAGAAAACAAATATCTTCCCTTTTGGCCTAAGAAAGAGCTCACAAGAATGGATCTCGGTGTCATGGTCCTCTTTTTCCCTTCAAAAATCTGCAAAACAGAAAACAAATATCTTCCTTTTTGGCCTAAGAAAGAGCTCTACTACTACTTGTTATGATCCTTAACTCTTAAGATTGAATTACAAACAGTATACTAGAAGTGTTCACACTTTATTTATCAAAATACCCTTAAGGCAGGGCAACACTGTACAACGATCCTTCAATGGAAGGATCAAATTGAAGGATGAATTCGTGTTCACTTGCCTTTTAAGGTAGGGAAACCTCTTAATGAGCTAAGTTCCAATACAGTATACTCCAAATATGCTCCATAAGGAGGATTCCATCTTTTTTTATAGCTGGCTAGAGAACCCTAATCATAATCACCTCCTAAGTTTTAATTACCTAGTGGATCTTCTTTAATGGGGTCACATTACATTTATTTCATGCTAACTAACTAGTGGGCCTTATTTAATCATAACAAACATAGTGGACCTAGTCCACCTACTTTGAATAGCCACCATAATTACACTATTATTACTCTAATAAGCCCTTTGGCCCCCCATTACACCGTATGCTCATCACCACTAACCTTCATTTACCAAATACAACTAGGCATTTGGCCAATTCTTGTTTTTTCATTTCATGCTGAATGCATATTTGACCTTGAATTTGAACGTCAGTCTCAAAAGGAATGATTGGTGTTGAAGTACCTTACATATATGATAGTTGTTTTTCTTCTGTTCAAATAGCATGTGGTTGTGGTCATGCCCATGGAGATTAATTTTTCTCCAAGTCAAGGTGCCTTTTGATGGTATGTAATTGTTGCCGTGTCATGAGCGTGGCTTAAAATCCATGGCTATATCAAAAAAAATTTAGGCACCCTGATGTTCAGAATTAAGGGCTCTATTAGCAATTCCTCTTTCCTATTGCAAATGATATCTAGTCCACTACTATTATAGCCCCCTCCACTAGAATTTTTAATTATATTTCTTTGTATCCATACGAAGTGTTAAACAATGAATACACAAATACATAGGAGATGTAGAATATATGTTGTTATTAAAATGCCATGTTACCAGATCCGCGGGGGGGTGGATGAAGGAAACATGGATCCTTGGATTTGGATCCGGATCCGTCTGGATCCGTGTAGGATCTGCCAGGGAGACGATTCGAGAACATCAGGGAACACAACCCGTGGATTGGAGGCATTTCACCCAGCGCTCAAGCGGATCTCGTGGTTTTGGAGGCGGATCCGGTGACAACAAACCCCACCATGTGCAGATCCGAACATTTTGGCTTTTGGCGTTTTCGTTTGGGGTGATCTTTTTAGCGTCTTGGAGTTTTCGATTAGAGTTTTTGACTGTTCACTGTGTAGCGGAATGACCGTTCCAAGATTGTTGTGTGTGAGAGGTCGACAGGGCGACAAGACGACCATTTCAAGAGAGTACAAGGTTACAGGTGACAAATTTCTCCCTTTTTTATTTTATTAAATTAAAGTCGTATTTCTCCTTTTTTAATATATTATTAAATTAAACTTATAATAATATGCCAATAGATATGAAATAAATTTATTATATTAAATTAAACTTATAATAATATGCCAATAGATATGAAATAAATTTGTAAATTATAATAGATGTAAAGTTTATATTAACATAAATTTATAATTATAATAGATGTAATGTTTATAATAATATAAACTATTATGTAGATGTAATAATTAATTTTATAATTAAGTAATAATATAATGTAATAATTAAGATACATATAAAGTAATTATTACCAACTAGGGTACCAAGAAGTAAATAAATTTTGCATAATATAAGGGGAGTAATATTTAAGTACCAACTATATTATTAGTTGGTAACTTGGTACTCCCCTTATATTTATATTATTACTTAATTATTACTTATAATTATTATTTTATTACTTAGTAACCCTTTATATTTATTTTATTACATAAAGTAATTATCACCAACTAGAGTACCAAGAAGTAAATAAATTTTGCATAATATAAGGGGAGTAATATTTAAGTACCAACTATATTATTAGTTGGTAACTTGGTACTCCCCTTATATTTATATTATTACTTATAATTATTATTTTATTACTTAGCAACCCTTTATATTTATATTATTACTTAATTATTATTTTTATTACTTGGTATTTTATTACTTAATTATATACAACCTGAGTGGGCCTAATGGCGAAGAACACGTGTTTCATCCTAAGAGGTCACAAGTTCAAATCAATAGGGGGGTAGGGTATGTATACCTCCGTAGACTTTACCAGTCAAATCGCTGGGTGGGGGGGTCCCTTGTCCCACAAACAAGGGGTCTCATACACCAATTTGGTGTCTGGCTTGGCCGTGACCTTAAAATTAGATAATTATTACTATTATTAATATAAAACAATAGCTTAATTAAGATATATGTAGATGTATGGTGTATGCCAATATCTACTTATTAAATAGTTGTAGGCGGTGTCGATGTATGCCAATATTTTCTTTCGAGAATTTTTATTATTATTATACTTACAAAGATATTATATAATAAATGGTTTTGATTATGAACTTCGAATATATTTTTTTAAATTAAAAAAAATATTATAATATATTTTTGTACTTGACGTATCCTCGTAGTATCTAGATCCTGGATTTTCAAAAATCTAGCGGATCCGTATCTGGATCTTTATCTTGGTAACATAGTTGAAATGGAGTCATTTCATACATCGGTGTAGTTCACTTTATATTTCATTGATTAGGTAGTTGTGCTACATACTTTGCCCAAACTACTTAATATTAATGACACCTTGTTAATTATAATGCTCACTTAATCCTTTTTTTTGTAAACTATCTAATTGTATTATAAAAATATAGACAAAAATACGGAGGCAAAAATTACAAATGATTTACTGCTTGCCTTCTTTCTAAGAGGCTTGAATGGTAGTAGTAATGTTGAGCATTGAAACTGATTGGTTTGGTATTATAAAAAAGATGGCTAATCTTTGGGATACGCTGCCTGTAACTTCGAGTGTAGAGTGCCAAATGCCATGAAGGATGGCTACAAAAGTTATACAAAGAAAAACTAAAAGAAGTATTTATCATGGAACATTTGCTGGAGGAGGGATGACATTAGCTTTTGGTACCTAGAGGTTGTCATCACCGTGTTATTTGAAGCGAATTCCTGTGCTTTCTGCCAGAATGGTGAGCTTTTTGTCCATAGCCTTGATCTACAACTGGAGATATTCCATCTGCACTAGGAGTTCATTGAGAACAACCTATTTATCTGTGAGGGCTCGACCTAACAGAGCTTTTATGTGCCAATAGAGGTCTATAGTTCGGTAATACTTTGTTTCTCTTGTTCTTGACGACCCTGTATCTGGAATGCATGCCAACATCTCTGTGTCGATTTCACTGTCCGGAGTTTCTTGTCTTGCTTGACATGCTTTTCCCTCCAAAGCCTCCAGGGCATCTCTGGTTGGAGGAGGAGTTCTGGCATAATATGTTTCTGCTGCCTGGATAACATCTTGGTGAGTCCTCGGGAGAGGTAGGTGCGGAGAGGAAAGAGGCTTCTCTTTCCTTCTCTTCTATACATAGTGTTGCCGTCCTTATACACACTTGTAAACGTGTAAAAAGTGTCAATCCACTTAGTGTGTCCTTGGAGGCACAATGCTTAAATCCAAACCCACTGTCACCTCAATTTGGATTTCTTCCATCTAGGCTCACTCCTAGGGAAGCCAAGGGGGGTAGACCCTAGTTACTATGTGAATTATTAAAAGAATTCTAGGAGTTAATTTTAGTTTTTTAAAGGTAGGGGGAGCTAGCCTATATGAGAGGTAGCAATGCAATGCAAATCTTTAATGAAAAAGCAGCCCTTTCCCTAAGTCAACTATGACTAGTGCCTAAGGTTGGGCAATGGGGTCAATTAAATTACAACAAAAGATTTAATTGCAATAAAGAGTAACTTTACAAATTAAATGAGATACAATTACAACAAACAAAGAATAGTTAGATGATTATACAATATACAATTAATTACAAATTTACAAAAGAAAGGAAAGATGCACTTGTTAGATCTATTACACCAATGAACTAACCACTTAATTGATTTTGCAGGTAAGTAAGAGGAGATAGCTCATAGATACATTTACCACAAATACACAACTTACAACCAAAGCTTAGATGCCCAAAAGGAGAGATGCGCAACTTCAAGTGAGGTAGCCCAAGGAAAAATGCACAACTTCAAAGATACATGAACTTTTGATACACCAATCAACCATAAGATACTCAACTGAAATGTAAATGCTTGAAAGATAAAGCTTGAAGTAAAATTGCATGAAAGTAAAGCCCATACAAAACTTAGATTAGATTATGAACTTGAAGCTTAGGTTGTGTGAGTAAATTTTAAGGTTGAATTAAGTGAGGTGAAGCTGCAAGCCTAGACTAGATGACTTCCCCAATACTCCTACCGCTTTGGCCAAAATGATTGCTGGGTGCTCAAGAAGCAAGGCAAACAAGGCCTTACCCTAGCTCCACAGGTCAACCTGGAAAACTTGGGTGCTCAACAAGGGGCACACCTAGTGCTATGAGATCATCCCTGATCTAGCACCCCAAGTACCCTCCACAAGCCCCCTTTTTGGTGGTGAAAGTTGTATCAGTAGAGGGTGTTCTAATTACTAGATTTATTGATCCTCCTAAAGCTACGAGTAGATTGATTTAGCAATTAAGATTACTTATATTTAAAAGCTTAAGGAGATAGAGCTTAAATGAAATAACAAGTGGTTAAGGAAAACGTACAAGAAATGAAAATGCTTCCAAGAGCTTATACAAGAATGGAACAAAAGGAAATGCTTCTAACTATTAGATATGCACAATGAACTAGAAAGGAAAATAAATGGAACTAGAAGCATAAACCATAAACCATTAACCATCTAGTATGTGAAACTAGCCTTACGATACTGCATGGGTGGCTAAGCCAATCCTCTTTGCAGGGTGTAGGAAAAAGAATGAATAAAGCAAATAACTTGACTTGGAAAGAAAGCAAGTAAACCTAGCCACACAACCTTGTCTTTAGGACAAGTGGGACAACAAAATAAGAGCTTAAAACAAAAAAACTTCTAAATCCTAGCCTTACGATTTAGCATGGGTGGTAACGCCAAGCCTCTTTGCTAGGTGTAGGCACAAATTATTTACAACTTATTACAAAACAAAAAATTAGAAATTATTGAAGAAAACAAGCCCTGGAGACTCTCTTGGGATGCTTACAATCAAAGATAGAGAAGAGAGAAGTAAGGGGTTTTGTTACCCCAAGTTGGAGGCTCTTTTTGAGTGTTTTGTGGCCCAAAATGGGCAGCACCTCCCCTTGTACTGGCGAGAATCTGCAAAAATCAGCAAACTAAAGCTTGCTGAAAATGTACAAAATGACTCAAAAATTTCTGTCTCACAAAAATCTGAACATGTAATATGATTTAGGGCCTATTTCAGAACTGAAAAACCACCACAAATCCTCAAGAATGATAGAAGTTAGTGTTAGAATATGAAAGATGTGTGCTCGTTTTACCATTGACAATACCCTTGTCACCCAACCATAGGCCGAAGCCACCCTCCGAGCACCTTAACCTTGACAAGAGAATCACTTTGGAAGAAAACCCTAGGCTAGATAGCCAAACAAAGGGTAGCACACCTTTCCCCAAGGATAACGCACCAATAAGAGCTTATCAGATAGTCCAAACCCTAGCCAAGAGATAGTCCAAGCCAAAACATAATTGCTAGCTGCAGCAGCTGCACCAACAGCTCTCCTCCACACCTGCGCACAAGACTGCAACTGCACTGCGCAAAAACTGGCTCTCTCTGCAATTCTGAGAATGCGACAAATGAGAACTGGCGCCCTGTATTTATAGTAATCTAGCAGACTTACTGGGGCCGACTTCTCCTTCTGGGTACTAATTAATTCATATTAATTATATTTCTGCAGCCAACATCTCGTCTAGGGTTTCCTTTACTTCTTTGCTTCCTTCCGGAATATTCTAATCTCGTCATAGGTCACAATAGAGGTTCATACCTTCCGAAGCTACCATAATATTAACACTCCCTCCTAGCTAGGGAGGTATTACAGGTAATGGTCTTGAGCACAAAACATACCATTCACCCGGTAGCATCAACATAGTTATATAGA
>JASDQU011103333.1:19121-34183 GCA_032191745.1 Picea mariana
GTCCTGTATCAACCTCCAAAACGAACCATTCCTCATGTTAACCACAATGAGAAATCGCTGTCTGACGAGGCGGGCCAGTCTTCTTGAATAACCCTCAAGAAGAGAGACTGCCCTAGACCACTCCCCATGTTAACCACAATGGGAAGTCGCTGTCTATGATACATCAACAATCTGGACGATTTCCCATGTTAACCACAATGGGAAAGCGCTGTCTGTCAGAAATCTCAATCCACTTTCCGAACAGGAAGGAATCTGTCCAAGCTAGACTATTTTTCAATGAATGTCTTCAATAATATTTTCAGTGCTCCCTCCCAACCTGGGAGTCATCTCTTCCTTTTTTAATAAGGAAGTCGTCTCCACGAGCTCCAGCTTGAGTACGCAAACTCTTTCATCTTTTACCAAAATGTCTGCTTATCTGCTCATCTGTGGAGATATGTATTGGAGAATCACTCTCTCCTTTCTGGACTTCATCACGGATAATGTAATGCTTGATTTCAAATGTACATTAGTCTGGAACACTGATTTCTGTGAAGGCTTCATGTAGCTCTTAACAATAGAGTATATCATCGTTGGAAAACTGGAACATATCCATGTGGCACTTCTTCTGTTATCATGAGATCTGATCCATTGAGTAATCATCTTGATGTTATAGGAAATCTTCACCACGCTTCTGCTGTGCACTGGAGGTTTTTCACCAAGTTATCTTCTTCTATCTGCATATAAGGGTCTCTTTCTGGTATGCCTCAAAGTCTCGAGATTACTTCTTCATACACTCTTTATTCAATTTCTCTGGAGAGTATTCTTTGCATTCATCTTATGTAGAACTCCAACTTATGGATGTTGCGGATGATATAATGACTCATGTAGAGATAAGTTTGGTTTACTGGAACAAATAATCATCATAGTCTTCTCCCTCCATCTGGGAGAACCTCTAGTTCTAGATCTTGCAATGCTTTCATTTATAAGTCTTCCATACACTGTTCTTCATCACGACTCTCAGTTCCTCTGCTTGATTGCTTTTATTGAGTTTACATTAGGCTGATAATCTTGTGATTCTTGATATAGTGACTGGTTGTTCTGGCTTCTCTTTCTTTCTTGGAATCTTCATGTGTTTCTTTAGTTCTTGGGTCCATGGAGTTTCTTATAGATTCCATGCCCTAAAGATTCCATCATAGGATCACGGATGTGGATGAACAACTAGGGATACTTTAAGGCTTCTCATTGAAGAATACGTACTGTCTTTCATGGCTGCTATCATGGATATATACTTAATCATCTTCAATGGATCATAGGATTAGCTCCCTCCTGATCCTTGCTTCATGTATGAGTGCATATAATCGGCTCCCTCCGTCTAACAGAGTCCACACTTCCATCTGCATCCTTATTGTCTTCTGCAATATATAATTGGCTCTCTTGTCTAACAGAGCCCACGCTTCCGTCTTGTTGTCTTCTACAAAACTTCATAAGTCTTTTTCCAATTTCCTCTTGATTGCTGACTTCTTTCTGTCTTTTCTTCTTCTAAGTCTCTTCATGATTGATTCGGCTTATCTTGCAATAGCTTCTGCATGATTTGTATTTCATCCTTTCATGTGTATTATCTAATGATATCCATTCTTATCTTGTTGTTCTTCCATAGGTATAGTTCTTCTTGGAACACATTTTCTTCCAAGAGATAGACATACAAGATATGTACAGAGACGATGCAAACAAGATATGTACAAGAAATAAGAAGAGCTTTGTTACCTTTAGAAGAAGAAGTCTCTTTCATCCTGCTTAGTCTTCTTTGTAGGTTCCTTTTCTTCGACAATTGATGCATCGTGTTTCTCCTTCCTTTTCTTTAGCTCGGGACAATGATTCTTGTAGTGACCATACTTTCGACAGTTGAAGCATTGTGCTTTTGAAATGTCTTTCTCTTGATTTGGCTTCCTCCTTGAACCAAACTTCCTTTTGTTCCTAAAGTTCTTGAATCTTGCTGTGAAGGCTTGATCATCGTACTTCTTTTGGGGTTTCTCTTTTGCACTGATCCTTGATTCTTCTTGAGCACAACAAGTCCAAAGTTCTTCAAATGTCAGATACTCCTTTCTTGTGGTCATGCTTGCGGCAAATGCATCCCACGTCTTGGGAAGACCGTTGAGTACTATATTTACCAACTCCTTCTCTGAGATGATCTCTTCAATAGCTTGTAGTTGATCTTTTAACTGAGAGATTCTCACAAAGTATGATGTTATGCTGTTGTCATCATTCATCTTCATGTCACGTAGCTCATTCTTCAGACTCATTACTTGTCCAATGTTTCTGACTGAGAAGAGATTTGTTAGGGCATCGTACATCTTCTTCGATGAGTCAAGATGGGAGATGTAGGGTATCAAGTGGTCTTTTATAGATTCCACTATGATACTCATAGCATTGATATCACTGTCTTTGAATTTCTCCATAACTGCAACGTTCTGTGGTTCCTTCTCTTTTCCTTCTTCAAACTTTGGCTTCACGATCTTTCCTTTCACGATATCCAACACTTTATTCTTGGCAAGGATGAGGTCAATCCTTCTCTTCCACGCTTTGAAGTTAGAGGCTCCATCTAACTTGTTCTCTGACTTCATAGAATAAGTCATGGCTGCTTTGACTTGGTCAAACCCTAGATTTGACCATAAACTCAAACTTGACGTCTTGGCTTGCTGAGAATACTAGGAGATGCACTAGGCTAGGGCGCACTGATCTGTCCGGAGATTAGGTCAATCCATTCACTTAAGGTGCCTCAACAAGAGGATTAGGGTTTCTGCAACTGTTCCTGCTAGTAACCCTAGCGGTAGTGTCTTGGAAGCTGCTTCTGCTAGTAACCTTAGCGGTAGTTCCTCAGCGAGCTCAATATCCTAGCGGCTATACAGTGTTTAGACTGAATGAAGGAGAGGTGGGCCCATAACCTGTTAGAATATGAAAGATGTGTGCTCGTTTTACCATTGACAATACTCTTGTCACCCAACCATAGGCCGAAGCCACCCTCCGAGCACCTTAACCTTGACAAGAGAATCACTCTGGAAGCAAACCCTAGGCTAGATAGCCAAACAAAGGGTAGCGCACCTTTCCCCAAGGATAGCACACCAACAAGCGCTGATCAGATAGNACCTTAACCTTGACAAGAGAATCACTTTGGAAGCAAACCCTAGGCTAGATAGCCAAACAAAGGGTAGCGCACCTTTCCCCAAGGATAGCACACCAACAAGCGCTGATCAGATAGTCCAAACCCTAGCCAAGAGATAGTCCAAGCCAAAACGTAACTGCTAGCTGCAACAACTACACCAACAACTCTCCTCCACACCTGCGCACAAGACTGCAACTGCACTGCACAGAACTGGCTCTCTCTGCAATTCTGAGAATGTGACAAATGAGAACTGGTGCCCTGTATTTATAGTAATCTAACAGACTTACTGGGGCCAACTTCTCCTTCTGGGTACTAATTAATTCATATTAATTATATTTCTGCAGCTGACATCTCGTCTAGGGTTTCCTTTACTTTTTTGCTTCCTTCCGGAATATTCTAATCTCGTCATAGGTCACAATAGAGGTTCATACCTCCCGAAGCTACGATAATATTAACAGTTAGAACAAAAAATTAATGGAGGAATCCCTTGGTTGAACAAACAACTTTCCAAATCTGAAAATTGTTTTTCCAAACTCTTAGTGACCTGCAAATAAGTGAGATCTTGCTACAAAACAATAAGAAGGTGAGCACATGAAATGGAAATTGCAAAATACTTTTCAATACCATACAAGTAACTCACTAAGTCTACAACAATACTACCATAAACTTAACCAAGCAAAATACTTTGCTTGGGATCTCCTAAATTAAATTTCAAAGCAAGAAAACCCACAAGAAAAGTATGGCAGCAATATCACGTCAAACCAAAACCATAAGGAGCATCAAGAAGACTCCCAATGGACCATGAAATTCCCTCCAAAGCTTTTCTTTATTCCAATAGAAACAAGTTTGAGCAAATACTTGCCACAAGCTTGAGAAGAAAGAATGAGAACAAGAAGAGAGAGAGAGAGAGGAGTGGGAGAGATTTGGATATAGTCACAGTAGATTGAGAATAGATGTGAAATGAGGGGGGGGGGTTGAGCATTCTTTTATACTTGGGAGAGGAGAGAGACCCCTCTTGGATGAGCTCCAAGTGTCACACATCAAAGATAGAAAGATAAAGTCAAGGAAGAGACACTTTTAGGGTTTTGATAAGTTAGGGTTTGAGGGTTGAGTTCCTATGGTCAAACATTAAGTTAGACACCAAGAAGGGCGAATTTAGGGTTTAGGTGGTTTTTTTCACTTAAATTTTTTAATTCCCACATGTCAATTAGCTAGGGAACACCACTTTAAGTTGTTAGCTAAGCAAGGGGGGGTATTTTAAGTCAAAAATTACTTTTCCAACTTAGGAAAAAGGTTAGACCTTTCCCACTCTCTCTCATGACTTTTTGCTCATTTTACAATTTTTGGCTTTTTTAATTTAGCTAATTATTTGCTGATTTTTTACTGACTTGGACTCCTCATGGACAATGACCTAGCAAAACTTGTCCAATTGAGCCGAAACTTGGTCCAAGGGTGTGGGGGGTCTCATTCCATTTCTTTTGAGTACTCACACCCTTATCAAAATCCCCTAGGACCTAGTTTTTACATTTTTACATCAAAATTAATTAAAATTACCATTGACTGGGTAATTTTAAAAAATTAAAAGAACTACTTAGACTCGACGGAATTCCGCAAGACTCTAGGAGATGTCTAGCATGGTCATTTACAATATTCCTAGACCCTAGTCACCCATTAGGCTCAATCATTAGAACGCCTTTCACCACTTTGGAGGATTATTGAGAGTGAAAAACTCAAGGGCAATTAAAATGGCTGGTTAGGCCAAATCAATTACCTGAGGAAAAAAAACACTCGATGAAAGGACTTCCCTAATGATAAAGTCCTAGGCAACTAACCTAAAATATGACTCATGCTGACTCATTACATTATTATCCCACGCAGGGGAGTGGAAATTCCAATTACAAAAAGAAGTGCTGAGGCCAAAATTGCCTTGTAGAACCAGTAAGTCTTCAACTTGGTTGCACCATCAGGTGCATAGCTTCATGGCACATGGAGTTGACCCCCTAGTTGAAATAGGTGGTCAACACAAAGTGCTATGAGCTCGGTGAGAGCTAGTCTCAGAGCAAACACAAATTTTACTTGGCTCTATGCTGAAGAAGGAATGAGAATGGGTGGTCGATGTGCTTGGTGACGAATACAAGCTTGGAGGTTGAACTTCGAGAGAGGGAAAACATCTTGATTTCATACCTTCATCAATGAACCTGAATGAATGTTGAAGATGCCTGGTGAGCTGTAGCTGGCCTTTCCAATTAAGGAAAGACGCCATTGATAGCTGCAAGGTAGTACAACTCGAGTCGAGGCTTACAATTCTGTGATGTTTTTGTGTGTTGAAGTCGCTTTGATTAATTCCAGAGATGCTGTAGGTCCTTTCCATATCCTTTGCGATGGCCCATTTATTGCTGCTGAGTGTCCGCATGGGATGGCATAGGGATAGAGCTTGCTGCCATCAGGCTTGCGGCTGGAGAGGGCACGTGGCCTCTATTTAGCACCTGAATCGGGGAATGCTCAATTAATCTTAATGTTATCTTCATTACATGTTAAAGTCACCTTATAAAAATATTGTGGTATTGGAGTGTGAATAGTCCAACATCATCCCCCTTAATATAAAAATACTACTTTCATATATCTACAACCCCTTAAATCAAAGATTCATTTATTTTACAAAGATGATCACAATATGTTTTTCGTTTCAAAATAATGGTTATTTTGTATTATCAAAATTTGCTATGGCCTAACCTGGACAACTTTCATTACATACAACAAAATACACTTGTTTGGATTCAATGGATAAGAGCAGTAAATCCACAAAATTACTATGCACACAGGGCCAAGTCCACCTGCTCAAAAACTTGCAGGTATAGTGTTACACACTGGTTTTAAAAGAAAGATAATTTGGCAAAATAAAAAATTAAAAGAATTTAAAGCCCTAATTGGGCACTGGCCACTGGTTCCACCTGGGTGGCAGAGCTGGCATCTTCTGGCATATCAGTTGAGTGTTCAGGATGGCTGAGGGTGGCTGGAAGCAAGTCCCGAGGTGAAAGATTAACATTACTGGAGATGCACACCAGCAGGTCTCACATGGTAGAGAGGGAGGTGTTGAGTTCCAAGTACTTCATCCATAAAAAAGACAAAGCAGAGGGATTCTAACTCCCAATCTTGCAGGCCAAGGAGTTGTTTCCCCTCTTCCAGAGTGAATTGATCCCTTACATTGTTAGTTTCCGTAGCTTGTTCTTTGAAGTGAGATTTCCATTTCTGCCATGCTAGAGCAGAGTAGGTCACCTTGCCATGAGTCTTGGAAGTGTCCTTCTCACCCTGCTGGAGACATCGCTTCAACCCATAAATTTCCCCAAATGTGCAGCAGCAGTGAGCCATGGGTAAGGTCTTTACCAAAGAAACTCTAGCCAAATTACTGGGGTCAAGGCATTAACGTAGCCCAGAGCGAATAAAGTTCCCAAGAGAAGAGTAGAAACGACTAATCCATAGCCAAACATTCCCCTTATACCAATCAGCATTGTTTCTTCCATGGAAAGAATTGATCGAGGTTAACTCCAGGGATACTCAACTGGGCACCCATGCAGGAAATCTGAGGGCATTGGTACCATTCATTATACCTCTCATGAGGTCAGAAGATATGGAGGGGGGTTGCAGGAGGCAATTAATCCCCCTTGCCTTTCTGATCCTTTTGATTTGACAAGTTGAGGTAGGGGGGGGAAGTCCCCCTCTCTTCTAATTCTGGATTTATAAAAAGATCATGGGAGAGGTTTAATGACCCTCCTTAACCCAATCTGATCCCAAGGGACAATTCACCTTCAGCAAGAGTAACCCCAACTTTTTCCATGAAGTCTGCTGCGGTGTTAAATAAGCATTTTACCTGGAAGAAGAAGATCTTATGGAATCTCTGGATCAGGGTAGCAGCTCGCGTTACAATTTGAGTGGCCTGTGGCTTAGAGAGTTCTTTCCTTAGCATCAAGGTCCTAACAATAAACAGGTGATCACCAATGATAGTTACTTCAGAAGCTGATCATTCAATCAATAGTTGGAAACCTTGGTATGCTGCAAGGGTCTCTGCCTCATTGTTTGTGGCATGCCCTATACCCCATGCAAAATCAATGCCCTTTTGTCCGTCAGGATCCAAGATGATTCCCCCCTGGGCACCTGCCACCCCTAAAGATGATCACAATATTATAAAAAGATCATATGCTTTATTTTTAGCTTGCCATCATCTCCAGATTCTGGGTGCTGTGTTGTTGCTCTGTCGGATTGCCCTATCCTCCATTTTTCAAGGCAAAATTCATCTAAATCCACCTGTGCAATCACCTTGCCATCTCCTCTCCCTGTAGGCAGACTCTAATGAAATCCACCTAAGCAATTTGATTACCATCTCTTTTCATTGAAGGTGGGATTGAATTCACCTGGAAAGTTGACAGGTGGAGTAATCCAACTCATGTACCTGACAGAAGATTTACCTGAGCTGCTGACTAAAAGAGAGTTTCTTTTTAGTTTCAAAATAATCTTCTTTTTCTATTTCATTATCTCTCTTTCCATCTTTTTTCCCAAACTATGGGGATAAAGTTTAAACCATTAATCTGTCCTCACACAAGCTGGAATTCTGAACAGATTCTGACCCTGACTTGTGATTCTGGCCGCTGGTGTGCTGTCTGTTTCACTTCTAACATGTGCAATATTCTATCAATTCTAAATATTTCATTTCAACCCTGTTTGAGGTTTATTTTTTGTATGCCAAAAATATTTTTGTTAAATTTGAGTTCTGCTTCATGAAAAACGATCTTCAGAAAATACCTCTGATGTTGTATTTTTCTTCCAACTTGTGTCTGCTGGACTGTAATTTTCTGGCTGCATAGCACACTGTTGCTACAGAAAAGTTAAAACTGCTCTACTACTGCAAAAGAATTGTCTGTTAGGGCACGAATTTTTCTTCAACGCCTCACGCATCTGCTCTGCCCAGGGCACAAATTCTTTCCTTCAAAGTGCGGGTCTAAAATGGGTCCATGTAGCACGAATCATGCTGCTATCTTCCATAGAAAATCATGTCTGAATATTGCACTAGGGTTTTTGTATCTGTGAATTTCGTCTTCAGATAATATCTGCTAAGGTGTCTGAAAAAAATTCTGAAAATTTAGTATTTTACGCTTTTATTGTTTGAACTTTACCTTTCACTCTGTGATTGTTTGAACCATGGCTCTACTCTTCGTATTTGTGTGGCTCTGTTTAGGGCACTTGGCTCTGCTCTTCATATTTGCTTGTTTTGTTGGTTATGGCAGTTTGTAGTCTCTAGGTATGGCTGTGTGCTGGTGTTTTCATTCTCTATCTGTTCTCTGTAGGATTAGGCGGTGTTTTCTCAGATTTATGCTCCTGTTGGGGCAATTCAACACTGTTTTCCTGCTTCTGTTACTCTGGTACCTGTGCATGTTCTGGATTCGTGCTTTTCTGCTTCTGTTACTGTGCTATCTGTGCATGTTCTGTACCTGTCATCTCCTTTTTTTCTTTTTAATCTTTTTTACTTCTTATTTTCTAATGTTGCAAACTTAGGACTAAGTCCCTTTTGCAATTTTTCAAATTAAAGATATTCCCTTGCCTTTTAAAATTTTAATAGGACTTTCTCTCTCTTTTTCTCTCTCCCTGAACCCTACGATTCTCGTTCTTGAACCCACTCTTTAATTTGTTGCTTAAAAGACTTGGACTCTGAACATTTACATAGGACCTTTCACCTCTGATACCATCTTAATGACTACACAGACATAGGAGATGTAGAATATGATGTTTTATTCAAATGGTGTCCTTTCATACATTGCAGTAGAACGTCTTAAATTTCATTCATTAGGTGTGCTACTTGCTTGACCTAACTACTTTATATTATTGACACCTTGTTTATCTATGCTGGTCACTTAATCTTGACGTGACATTCATTATATAATCACCTTATTAAACTTGGACTCCTAGTATTATAATATTGGAATTTTAATACTAACACAAGCCATAATCTTTTGTTGATCAGAATGACCATTCTTGTACATACCGCCATTAGATTTGTCTCTGTATATTTAACCAGGTCTTGAGTTCTGTGATATTGTTGTCAAAACAGATTTGTTTTCCTTGCTATATTCCCTTTAAGCATGTTAACGAACTTAAATGGCACGTCAGTGAACTTCATTTTATTGTAGTAAACCATGGCACTGTAGGTGATAAGGGAACTGGACACTGAAACTATCTTTGATAGTTGAATGCATGATAGATTAGTCCCTTTTTGCTATATTTTCTTGGTAGAAAATACCCAGTGAGAGAAATTGGACCCAAGGATTTATATTTTCAACAGAGAGAATTGCTCTATTTGCAGTATGATGTTGAATTATACTAGTGAACCCAATTTCAGTCTAAAAAGCATTCCGTTTTAGTTGATGAGAAAATTGAAAAGGATTTTGATAGTTAATGGTGAATAGGAAATTGGTCCTTTTCTTTCTTCTTTTGCCTTTTGTATTGAGCTTACTTTTATTTGAAAACAGAACATAAAATTCCAGAAGAATGATTAATTGCTTCGAGAATCCTTCCTCTGATTCATTATTTTGTGTTACAGATTCTTGCAGAAATAAGGCCTTATCTGTCTGGTACAGGGGGAGGTGATCTTGAATTTGTTAAAATTGATGGTCCTGTTGTAAAGGTGAGGATCAGTGGACCTGCAGCTGAAGTTATGACTGTTCGTGTTGCTTTAACTCAAAAGTTACGAGAAAAAATACCTGCAATTGCAGCAGTACAGCTATTGTAAGCTGGGTTTTCGTCTTAACATTTCACATGGTAACTAAAAATAAATTCAGGATTTAGAAATATGATAGAAACATCCACGTCCACTATGTATAAATTTTAAAATACTGTTAACTAATGTGTTTCATTATGAGGCTCACCCTTATATTGCCTGTAGCCATTTCGATTAAATAGTTAGTTTAGGATTCATATTTTTCCATCAGATATCATGAAGAGTTTGTTGTAGGTTCAAAAAAATTTCCAACATGATAACTTTTCTATTAGAAAATATCTTGAAGAATTAATGATCAGCCCATTCGTCAGTTAAAGTTTCTGACAAAATATTTTGATCTGTAAACTGCTGTGGTATTCCACTGGAACAGTTTGTCAAAGCAATTCTTGTAATATTCTGAAATCTTAGATTATGCAAATTATTTCCTTTGAGATCCCAAATCAATTATTACTAGTTTAGTGCTTGAATTTATGAAATAACTGAATGCAAAAATGAAAGAACACACCATCCACACAAATGAACACAAGATTTATCTTGGGAAACCCAATATGGGAGAAAACCTAGCTAGAAGGTGAAGCCTATGCTCTGCTCTCTTTTCTTCAGTTATGAAATGAAAATACAAAGAAAGAGGCACTCAGTATGGAGTTGTTTTTGACACTGTGGCTTGAATGGCTGCTACAGAATCTTATTCCTCTTCTGTTATGCTCTCAAATCCACTCCTAGATACTATGCTCAACTATGGAACAAGTACAATGCTAAAGAATGGAACCCCTTCTCTTTCTAGAGGCTCGATATCTAACATAGTCCAATAGTCATCTAGGGTTAGGGTTTTTGCATCCTCAACTCTCAATTAGTGACAAGGTTTTGGACCTTCAGAATCTTCTTGAAAGTCCACACGTAGCTAGCCCCATGTGTGAGTAATGGGGACTGACATGGCATTCACTTATACCATGGTGGTCAGCAAGGTAGGTCAACTTGTTGGAGGCATAACTTCCGCATACAAGTTCCGATTGAAGTGATTTTTGCATCGTTGGAAAGGTCTCGATGTGTAGAATAGCATCAAGGGGCTGAGTGCTATGCTCGCAAAGTTTTGATCCCCAAAAATGTTGTTTCATACCTCAAAATGGCTCTAGAAGGTTTTGGACCCCAAATCTCCAAACTGGGGCCTGCCACTAAAATGGGCCTTGCAAACCAATTCCTCCAATTTTTCCACCTAGAAAGTACCAAGATAGATGACAAATTATATAATGATCCAATTCAGATCATATTTGGAAACTACAACGCCGACTACAAATATTTCACTTGCAGGCTAAGTCTAATTTATTTGGGTATTCAAATTCTAATATTGTTGCCTGCATTATCCTTGAAGTCATCATTCAGGAAGTAGATTTTTACATCGATTTGTCATCGAGGTACATACATACATATCAGCTTGATCTAGGCTAAGGCCCGTGTTACCAGATCCGTAGGGGCTTGAGGCTGGATCCATGGATCCTTCATGCCCGGAAATGGATCCTGTGCCAGCTAACCCCCACATGCTCCTAGCCGTCCCCGCCGTTCCCCCGTCACCTGCCATATCCAGATCCTGGCTTTTGAAAAATCTGGTGTAGATCCCCTTTCTATCTATAGAGATGGAGAATATAAAGTCATTATGGGTCAGCCTTAAGACTATTGGGTGGATCAACCCTAAACCACTTATGAAACCCAGGAGACAACAAAACTGTGGTGCAGTACCACCACTACAAAACTTTGAGCTACTCAAATAAACAATATTAAATAAACATTGCATTCTAACATCTCCCTAGGATTATTACATTTGGGGAAGTTGGCATTATAATACTTGCCCTTAATGACAACTTGCTTGAGACCCAACGTGTCTTGAAACTTGACTTCACTCAATGGTTTGGTGGAGATATCTGCCACTTGGTCTTTAGTCTTGCAGTACTGTTGGCTCTCCATGTTTTCCATGTGATGTTTAGTACTCACCATATACAGATCCTTCACAAGCTCTATGTTTTTAAGAAATTTCTGATAGAAATCACATTCAATTTGAACATGAAAGCAAAGACAGTAGTAGTTCAAATGTTCCATCCTTTCATGTCACAGTATACTTGTATCATTAGCTTTTGCAAAAAAAGTACGGCTGTTTGAATTTGAGGCAGAAAACTTGTTAAATTGTACAAGCCATGTATATTGGTATGTATGGCATGATCCATTGAGCATATGCATGAAATGACCTTAGTACAATGCATCAGTTATATGCAAACCCAAACATGTTCCCCAGTGCAGTCCTGCATACTTTCCCCACTATTGATGAAATTGGGAAAACATGAGAAGCATCAAAGTCCATTCTGCAGGTTGTGTACAATTGTCTATCACATATTGCGCTGCAACTTTGGCCATCATCCTGTCTGAAGTCTACGAATCCTTGATCACCAGGAAGTACATTTCATAGGCTAGATAGCTTGCTCCAACAAACTATCATTTATTATCCCATCAATGTTTTGGCATGGACGATCATGGTTACGCATCTGACCACTAATCAGGCAAGCACCCTTTGAAATTTCAAAATTTAAACTACGCATGTTGCTGAAAGAAAGTACTTTCGATGCATTGTTTCATTTTGTGAAAAACATTCTAATTCAAAAGAAAGTTAAAAATGGAGGGAAAATTAGTTCTTGCAGTTGGTCAGTACATGGAGGAGTTTGCAGATGTGGTTCAATGATGTTGATATTGGGCTCGTTCTGCTGTGTTTGGCATGCTTGGCAGTGACCTTGTGTCAATGGCTGGTAATCAGGGGTCTGTTATGCTTATTGTATTTGGGTTCAAGCTTCTTAGCATTATGAGCAAAATGAGTTTCTGGTTGATTGTTTGTGTTAAATGGCTTTATTTTTGCTAGTGTATGTTGTGTGAGGAGATGATTCCAATATTTGCAAGCTGCCTTAAATCTTGCAATACCTCAAACAGTCATCCTAAAAAGTATTTCAAGCAACATTTCTTCTGGGATTTCTCTATCATAGAAAAAAATGTATGTCACGTTACTTTTCTGTAGTTGAATCAGTTATGAATTTTTCTAATCACCAATATTATATCAAGGTGGAGTCTTAATTTAAATATTTAAACAAGGAATTGTAATCATCATTAGCTTTATGTCAATACTCTTGATTCATATTATTTCTGACTTGTTATCAATGTGGAACTGAATGCTATGTTTACCATCTAATTTGATAAACCCTAGATGATAAAAAATCTTTGCTTTTCCTTTGTTTCCCCTTAATTTGGGAAGTGTTAAATGGTCTTACAAGGGAATTAATCTCATCTTTCGATAACTTTTTGCAGAGAGTAACAAAATGAACATATGACAGCACCTTTAGTGAGTTATCTACGGTTATCCCTTTTCATATCTGAATACAATAATTATCTCGAAAAAACTCACCTATACTGGGAACTTTTATTGCTTTCTGTGATGATGAAGAATTTCAACCCACAATTGTCTTCATGCATGTCTGATGAAAGAGCCTGGTTGTCCCTGGTGTTTACTTTCAATACATGATTAGTCTTCTAACTCAGAGACAAAGCAACGAAGGTAGCCTTCCAGACATTTGTTCACTATCTCAGTTTGTCCATTAGATTGAGGATGATAGGATGAGCTATGAGCCAATTGAGTACCCAAACAAGAAAATAATTTTGTCCAAAAATGTCCAGTGAAGATGGGATCTCTATCACTTACAATAATCTTTGGGCTGCCATGTAGCTTTTGAACTGTCTCCGTGAATGCGGTGGAAACTGTACTAGATTTGAAGGGATGAGAGAGTGCACAAAAGTGTGTGTACTTGGTCGATCTATCAACAATCACCATGATGACACTCTTTCCTTCAGACTTCGGTAACCTTGTGATGAAATCCATGGAAACCTCCTCCTAGCCCTGACTTGGGATGGCTAATGGTTGTAAAAGACCTGGGGTCTTAATTGTTTCCACCTTATTTTGTTGGCAAACCAAACANTTTAAGGCCATCCCAAAAAAATCCTTCTTGACTCTATGGTAGGTTTTCAAAAATTCTGAGTGCCATTCTATTGGAGAGGTGTGCAATTCCAATAGTACCTTTTGTTTGAGTTGGGAGTTATTACATAAATATAAGTGATCTTTGTACCATAGTGAATCATTTTTCCATGTAAATGTATCTAATGCACTAGAATCCTACTGCAACCTTTGAATGAGAGTCCACACTTTTTCGTCATTCTTCCATTCATCCCTTTCTCCTATTATTCAATTGGGTTGGATGATCAAGATAACATAGAGAATGACCTCAACATCTTCATCCTTTCTTGAGAGTGCATCTGCCACAACATTTTGCTTCCCCTTTTTATAAACGATTTCAAAATCATAACCCATATCTTGGTTACCCATTTTTGTTGTTATGATGAAGATAGTCTTTGTTCCAAGAAGTACTTAAGACTATCATGCTTTGTTTTGACCTTGAAGTGCCTACCTATTAGGTAAGGACGCCATTTCTTCAATGCATGTAGTATTGCCATCATTTCCTTCTCATAAATGGGTTTGTGTAAGTCCTTTCCCTTGGATGGTCGACTTTCAAAAGCCAGGGGCCTTCCTTCTTGCATTAGGACAACACCAATTCCATTTCCCGAGGCATCACATTCCACAATAAAGGTTTTTGTGAAGTCTGGAGTGGTAAAGATATGAGCTTTTCACATCACCTCTTTAAGTTGTTCAAAAGTTTTAGCTGCCTCTGGAGTCCATGAAAATGCATCCTTCTTAGTTAGTGTCATTAAAGGTGTTGCTATTCTTCCATAGTGTCGAACAAACTTGCGGTAGTAATCTGTCAAACCCAAAAATCCTTTAAGATTCTTTAATGTTTTGGGAATTGACCAGTCCATCATGGCCTTAATCTTGTTAGGGTCTACTTTGACACCTTCATGAGATACAATATGATCCAAATACTCTACCTCATTCACTCCAAAGAAACATTTGGATGGTTTGGCATATAGTTGTTGCTCCTTTAGTAGTTGTAGCACCTTGTCAACATGTCGCACATGATCCTCCCAAGACTTGCTATAGATTAGTCATAAAAAAATACTAACACAAATTTTCGAAGGAAGGGCTTGAAAATGGAATTCATCAACCTTTGGAATGTGGAA
>JASDQU011103334.1:7277-22777 GCA_032191745.1 Picea mariana
TAAAAGACAACATAATGTCCACCATTTGTCTTCTAACAATCATAAGCTAGTTGATGAAGTATTCTCTATAATAGGGAGGTGAATGAACATATAAATACAATAGGGCTCAAATTGTGGATAAGGATGGAAAAAATAATGGACTAGTATACTCGCTTTTAGGTAAAGAAGTTTTAGCGTTCCTCATTTCGTAATGTATACAAAAATGGAAGGGCTGAGGAGGAATCCGGTATAGGCTAAACAACAAAAATATTTGTTTCCTTTGGGTGATTTGATTACCCAGGCAGTGACAATGTGCAAGGATATTTGTTGAGTTCTTGAGTTCTTGTGTAATGGAATGTGATGGAAGAGAGGTTACATTGTACCCAACTTGGTTGAGTTCTTGAGTTATGATTTCTTGTTGTTGTATGTCAGATTTCCTCAATGTCCAGACGACACGATACCCTACAACCAAGGAATGATGCAAAACTATTGGCCTTAATCTAACACTCAAGGAAGATTCCTATTATCTCGACTCTATCACTAAAATCTGCAGCATAAACTAGTTTGACATACAATAATAGGCTCACTGTACGTAGGGTTTCTCCCTCTAGAATGGAATCGGGGTTTTCTTGCAGTCATTATGATCTGTTATCAACAATATGCATCCAAAGTCAAGGAGTTCACAACAAGACATTCTGGTTTTCCACATCAGGTAGGTTAATCAATTCAACCCCTATCACAGGCTCTAGTGGTGGAGAAAAGCCACAACAAGGAATTTGAAATGCCTCGTTGATTTCATAGATTAATGGGTTGCGTCGAAAAATCATCCCTTTCTGCATTGAATCATTTTCTCAATATGTGACAGAATTAGCTCTCCAATGTTAACTATATATCTTTCAGATTGAATATTCTTGCCTGTAAGAGATTCTCCCACAAAGGTTCAAGGAGAACAATGACATCCATCAACAATATAAAAAATGGAAAGAACTTTGAGGGGGTATATATTCATATTCCCTTAACGATCCTCATCATAAACCAAGATGTTCATTGCACCAACGTTCAAGAATCGCCTTCTACTTTCGTTATATGCTTTAAAATCTGCATGTAAATTCCCTCGATATCTGAAGCAGTATCTCTGTAGATCCTACGAAATGCTGAACTACTTCATTAACATATTGAGCACAAATGTTAGTGCCCAAAAAAGTATAGAATGGTTCCCATCAAGATCGCCCTCAGAAAATTGATGCATATCTGCATTATTTCCTCCACAAGTGGGAGTAACCAGTTGACTTGAACGCCTACATGTTGAGGAACTATTGACATCATTTTGATAGTTATAATATGACGACGCTCCACTGAAACTTCTAGAGTTACAAGAGTTCCATATTGAAACATAACAATGTCTATGGAAGACAGGCTTCATGACCAACGCCTGTAGCCATCGCACTCGTTTTGGACCTTAGAATTAGGATTGGGACTCAAATCTTTTGCCGAATGCTCAAATGTGTAAGGAAATGGAAAAATATGTTGTCCAGTAGAACAATATGGAAATTTTAAGAAGGTAAAATGTCAAAATAACGTTTTCTCCCAAGCTGCCAAATGGGCGATTTCAGTGAGAGCTCGCGCAATCTGAATGAAAACTTCAAATTGAGTATTTCTTTTTGAAACTGATCTTAAGCTGATTACACTTCGAATCATTAAAATATGAATATTACATTCATAACCAAGAGATTCTTCCCATACAAATTCAATACAAAGAAATACAATTTTGGAGTTAGACCCACATAAGAGAACATCAATTATATTGAACCCATGAATACTTTTAACTCTAAAATCGGATACAAGTAGGCTGAACTGAACCTATACAAGTTTTTCCTGCCAATTGTTTAAAAATATAAAAATCTAACTAATTTGTCATAAAAGAAATTATCAGTACATTGCGAACATGCTAATATAACATATTTCAACAATATTAATATATATAGATATATAGAACGACAAGAATATGATACTGTTTTCATTTCAATTAATCGATCAATACATATTCAGAATGCATATTCAAATATGTTTCAAAATAAAAATAGTAACAATAATTAAATATTGTAACTAGGAAAACTTGATGATATGTGAGATTGAAGTCCAACTTGAAATCTTGCTTTGCATCCCTTCCTTCACCTGCTAATCAAAGGACTTCACCAGTACGTCCCAACCAACGCTAGGGGTAGTCTTCTTCCTCCTTAGCCCCCCGAGTTGCAAAGGGGTCACACACATAAATTTAGACCTTAGCAAGGAGAGAAAACTTTCCCTTGCAAGGAGAGACTTCCACCTCTTTTTCAAAACATGAATCCCAACTCACACAAGTAAACTAATCATAATAAATTTTGACAACATTTTAGGCATCCAACAATAGGGTATTCTACTCTTTCCTCTCCCTTTTTTTTATAAGAATTTTCACTTTGACACTTGTCATATCATGCATAATTAAATAAGTTTTAATAAATAATTTTAGAGATTATTCACCCCCAACACATGTCACACTTCGCTCAAGTTGCACTTGTTTTAATTTCTGTTAATTAAATAAAATTTGAATTTTTCCTCACCCGCATAATTAGTTCCTAGATTTTCTCCTAGTTGTCCCTTAATTCCCCAAATTATCCTTTATTGAGTCTCCTAACTAAATTACAGTTGGAGTTTTCTTAGGACTCTTCTCTTAGTAGGATTTAGATTCTAGGTTGAATTAGGATTCTAACTCTATGTTGATAATCCATTCTCTCATGAAATAATTTATTTTTTATTAAAAATATTTTTATTAATTTTATGCACACATTGTGCACATGTCTTAATTTGTATTCCCTTAACAAGTTTTTAATTAGTATAAATTTCCCTTGACCCATTACTAATTTATTTAGGCATAAACGTTTTGACTTAAATTTTATCATAATTATGATTTATAAATTAATATAAATTAATATTCTCTTTTCTAATCAATTCCATGTATTCGCTTTATTCTCTATGGCCTTCTAAATTTTATTAGTTTTTTTTTACGTTTTTATTTATTTATTTGTATTTAAATTAACATGTAATGTTCCTTTCAAGACGCACCTACGTGCTCCAAGGGTGCCACTCGTCATTCTGACTTAGTTTGGAAGTTGTTTCAGGGTGGGAGTCAATACTCCACTTGTCGACCTTGTGTGAGACTAAGGGTTTACTGAGAAATAAGGAATACACTTTATTGTTGTTGGGTATGTGTTATATTATTTTCATGACCAGATATTTTTTCCTTGAGAAATGTGTCACCTTTTTTCCTCGATTTTTGGGTCGCCTCGATTTTCATGTCCATTGTTGGGTAGTTTTTCGGCACATGGTTTTTTGGTCATAGTGTTTTATTTCCGGTTAAGGAATTAGGGTTGTTGACTAATCCAGGCCATTGGATTAGGGTTTTGGATGTTGTTGGCTCTCCTATATGTATATTTCATTATAAACAATGTATGATGTGAATGAATATAGAATATATTGGTTTTCCCGGTTTGGGTTTCCAGAGGAAAAATCTCTGTGTAATGTGTATATTTTCCATTGTATCTTTTCTGTTCTTTTACTGAAAATATTTTTGCAGTAAATAATTGTACAGGGTTAAAATCTACATTTGGTATCAATAAAATTATTGGATTTAGGGGGATGCCTTTATGGTAAATGGTTTGGCTCAGGATTGTGATAAGCCTTGTTACAATGGGAGATTTGCGATATTGGCTCTTTAGGTGAAGAGAAATGGCGAGCAGTTCGAAAATGGAGATCGAGAAGTTTAATGGGATTTTTTTTGAGTTGTGGAAGCTCAATATGGACAATCTATTGGTGGGAAAAGATCAGTGGATCATGGTGGATCCAAGTACTGCACCTACAGGAACTTCAACAAATGACTAGAAAAAGTTGGATCTGAAAGTGAAGAGAACAATCTAACAGTGTCTCTCAGATTCAATATTACTGAATGTGTGAAAGAAAGCTACAACCATGGATTTATGGGATAAGTTGGGGAAGTTGTACCAGTCTAAGTCCCTATTAAATAAAATATTCTTGAGAAAGAAGTTTTATAACCCGAGGATGAGAGATGGAGACTCGGTGGCAGAGCATTTGAATGCATTCAATACTGTGGTAAGTCAGTTAGTATCTATTGAGATTAAAATTTCAAATGAAGCTAAGTGTATCAATTTACTTTGCTCTTTACTAGATGCGTGGGATAGTCTGGTTGTGGCCATAGGTAGTAATACAACTTACTTGAATTTTGATGAAGTGGTCTCATCCTTGTCGTCGAAGGAGATGAGATGGAAGAACATGGAAGGACATAACACAAATGCATTATTTGCAAGAGGATTCCCCAGGAAAGAAATAGATCTAATTCCTCAAGTGTCAGATCTAAGTCTAAGGGTAGATCTAAATCCCATAAAGTTTGTAAAGGTATGCTAGATATGTGGAAAAGAAATGAACTACAAGAAGTAGTGTATATCCAAAGTTGAGAAAAAGAAGGGATCTGAAGAAGCTCCTTCTACAGAAAAAAATACCTCCAAGGAAGAAGGAGGGGATGTGTACTTCGCTTCTTCAAGCACACATGCAAATCATGAGGCATGGTTTGTTGACTCAGGTGCATCCTTTCATATGAATCCCCACAGGGAGTGGTTATGTGAATATGAAAGGTATGATGGAGGTAATGTTTTCCTAGGTGATGACTTGACAATCAGAATCATAGGATGAGGAAAAGTCAAGTTGAGGCTCATAGATGGAAGGATTAAAACACTACCTGGTTTTCTACACATCCTAGGATTGTTCAAAAATTTGATTTCTATAATCAAAATAGACGATGCAGGGGTTAAAACAATATTTGAAAAGAAAACCTGCAGGATAGTTTGAAGAGATATGGTCTTGCTAAAGGGATTTCGGCTTGAAAATCTATATAAGATGTGAGGAAGCACTATTAGTGATGGGTGTAATAGTTCCATTGTTCTTGATATTAGAGTTGAAGAAGAAATAACTCCTATAGTCTCTGGAGAAAAGGTTATGATGTGGCATCAAATACTGGGCCATATCAGAGAGAAGGGTCTTCGAATACTACACGGTAAAGGTATGGTTGAAGTTATGTCTAACTGCTCTCTGGATTTTGATTTATGTGAACATTGTGTATATGGGAAGCAGAATCAGGTAAGGTTCCCCTTTGGTGCAACGAGGGAAGAAGGAATTTTATAGCTAGTTCAAAATGATGTGTTTGGACCTGTGTTGGTTCCATCATTGAGAAAATATGTGTACTATGTCTCATTTATAGATGACTTCTCAAGGAATACTTGGATATATTTTCTCAGGAAGAAATATGAATCCTTTGATAGGTTTAAAGAGTGTAATGCTCTTGTTGAGAATCAAATAGAAAAAATAATTAAGGCATCGAGGAAAGATAATGGTGGAGAGTTTTGCGGGAATGAATTTGAAGAATTCTGTAAGAAGTGCGGTATAGCAAGGTGTAACACCCTAGGTTTTGAGACCCATATTAAATAATGTATTTTGTTAATTTTCAAGAGGCTAGAGTGCCCAAACAATTAAAAGAGGCCAATGTTCCTAAGAAATTTAATGTTTTGATCATTATTAATAATAAACACATCGATGGATTCTAGACTTACAAGGACTAGAGTTATAGTGGGCTATGATTTCACAAGAGAGGGGGCTTGAGGGGATAAATGTTTATTTCCTATTTTAATTACCCTTTTGTCTAAGCGAGTGGATCAGTTACGTGAACTTCTTGGATCAATTACCCATGAATTACTTGAACCCACCCCTGGTCTGGTTGGGGGGTTTGCTAGTTCGCTCATTTGTTGGTTCACTCGTTCACTTGTTCATTGGTTCGATCATTCGCTCGTTCGCTCATTCACTTGCCCACTCGTTCATTCATTCCATTCTTACCTATCACTCATTCATCCTTCCTCATCCATGTCTTGGCTTGAGGAAAGGGAAACAAAATGTTGAAGAGTAGCCAAGTTATTGTTCGCTGTATAGGTCGCTGGTGTAATCTAGCCATGACTCGAGGCCTGCATGTTTGATATTTGTTGTCTTGTGTCCAGTTTTTTTCATAGCTACAAGTCTTGAGAGTTCCATCATGGAGATTTTGGATCAGTTACGTTGAATCCCTTGAAGGAGAAGGATTGCCTGAGGCACTGCGTGGTAGAGAAGGGTGGGGGTCCATTCTCTTGGGTGGCTCAGGCTGGGTAGAGGAGAGCTGGGTACTTTGATTGTTGTGAGTGCTGGGAAAACCTGTGAGAGCTTGAGTGATGATTGGTTTGGGAATCCAAGTAACACTCTGGAACCATCCTTGTGAATTCATAGCCCTAGATCGGGGGTAACACTGTTATAGATATTTGGAACAGGAGTGTCTGTGGTTGGGTGGAATGTCCTTGGTCTGCAACCAGTTGGTGTCTATTGGATCATGTTGTCATTGATGCCAATGGTTTGATTGATTGATGTCAAGTGATTGATTGATGTAAAATGATTGATTTCTTGATGATTGATGTAATATAATATGTATTTTTCTTGATGAGAATGCATAGATGAAGATGGATCAATGAGTTGTCATTGATATGATGAAGATGGAATAATGAGTTGTCATTGATACATGATGAAGATGGATTGATGTGGTTTCATTGGTATATGATGCATTGTTGGAAAAATGTATAGATGACTTATTATTGTCTTATCATGATTGATAAGGTGCACAAATGGATTAACTCCAAAGCGGTCCTCTTATGGTGAAAGCCCTCACGGGAAGACGCTTTGCGGATTGAGTTATCCTAGAAGAATGGTTGGAGGACCCTTGGTCTCATCATTTCTTATCATGATTGATAAGGTGCACAAATGAATGAACTCCAAAGTGGTCCCCTTATGGTGAAATCTATCACGGGAAGACGCTTTACAGATTGAGTTATCCTAGAAGAATGGTTAGAGGACCCATGCTTGTATGTGGAATAATGAGATGAAGATCAAGGAAATTTTTGGTGAAAATATCCTAGATGGATAGTGTTTGTCATTCCATTTCCGGTGGTTTGTGGAATGTCACATAACTCCTCATGGTTTGAGAGTTATGGCCTTACGAAGATGAAGGGCCCCCACATGAAGGCTTGAAGCCCCCAAGGCCAAAGAAGTCAAAGTGACCTAAAAGAAGAAATCATTATTTAAATGATAAAGTAAAGTGGCAAAGTCAAGGTGGATTATTTAAATAATAAAGAGAAGTGAAAAAATGAAGAAATGATAAAGTAAGGTGACAAAATTGAGAAGGAATATTTATGGAAAGTGGTTAACCCTAAAAATAAGGAAAATAGGTTAAGTGACCTAGAAATGGGTTAAGTGACCTAAAAGAAGAAATCATTATTTAAATGATAAAGTAAGGTGACAAAGTCAAGGTGGATTATTTAAATAATCAAGAAAAGTGACAAAATGAAGAAATGATAAAGCAAGGTGACAAAATCGAGAAGGAATATTTAAATGATAAAGTATTGGAGAACTTTCTATTTATGGAAAGTGGTTAACCCTAAAATAAGGAAAATAGGTTAAGTGGCCTAGAAATGGGTAAAGTGACCTAAAAATGGGTTAAGTGTCATAGAGGATGAAAGTATAAATAAGATAGCAATGGTCTCTTGTAGATCATTCTTTTTGTGGATCAATGGGGAGCTTCTTGTGAGAATATCTTTTGGAGTATTGATGGAGAGCTTCTTGTGAGAGCTTCTTGAGCATTTTTGGTGTGGAACACTTGAGCATATTGAAGATCTACAGGTGACTAAGGTAACCAAGGATATATAAGCCTAATTTCAGAAGGAAGGTGAAGAAAAGAGGGTCAGAATTGAAGGGAGGATAAATTCTTTTGATAATGATTTCTAAGGTATGTTATTTACAGGTCATCTCACCATTTCTATAAATTTTTTTCTATAATGATTCAGACCGTGAAATTGCTATGCCATTGAGAAAACATACCCAAGTATCTGTGGTAAAACATTCATCTTGTGGGTCGTTGTATTTTGGGAGTTACACTCCGTGGAAAATAGGGTTTGTGGCTAGTCTTGAAACTAGTCAAAAACATGTGTTTCGGGTAAAAACGTCATAACTTATTCATAACAGATCAAAATTCAGTGAGACCAAATGTGTTGGTTAGGGTACAATATCTAGTATTTTTTGTAACATTTTCAAATCAATTCAATAAATATTTTGTGCGGGGAACGCTCTACAAGGTCACTCTCTAGAATAACCCATAATTCAACAAGGTATACCATTTTTTCTATAAATCCTTTTATGAGAGGTTCCAAGTAGTGCCACCTGGAGGAATTGCATAAAACACACTGAAGAACATTGTGTATCAGTTTCAGATATTTATTCATTACAGGTACAAAGTTATGATTATTTCAAGTTGGGTTGTTGACTAATCCAAAACTAGTCATGGTTGAGACAAGTAGTTGATGAGTTGGCACATACATGAGGTGTATAGTTGATGATGTTGGTACATATTGATGAGTCATTGTTGATGAGTAGTTGAAACATTATTGGTATATACTTGGTACATGGTTGGATGCACTTGTTTATGGTACAGGTTGATTACAGGTTGTTTGGCACAGGTTGGTGCATGGTTGATGCACTTTTTATGTTGACAGATTGATATTTGTTGAGGATTGTTGCCTCATCTCAGTTGGTGCTGAGAATGTAAGATGAGTATTGCATATAGAAATGTTTCTCTTGTAGAGTTGTACTCTATTCAGTTGTTGCTGAAAAACCCCCTAATCGAAGTCCATAATAAAAAGAAAAATTGTACATACATCTTGTGTTCTTTGTGTTCCTTGTGGAGATGATTTGTTGATGATATGTTGCTGATATATGTTGTTGATATGTATTCACATCTAAATGATTATAAATGAAAACAATGATTAATGAGCAAATGTTGAATGTTAACTAAGGAGTTTTTGTGTAAGAGGGAAGTTTTGGGAAAAAGATCCCCACACTCATTCACTCCCCCCTCTAAGTGTGGTAGGTGTGTCCAACAGTGTATTCTTTTATAAAGATAAGTGCTCTCTGTTATGGTATTATTTAACTGTATATGAATGTATTCTGATGTGTATTTATTTATCATTTAATTGAATCTTTAGAATATGCATGATTGCTGGTTATTTTTGTGCATGTCATTAGATCTTTTCTTTTATGCCTCCTTGTTAATTTAAAAAGGTATCGGTAAGAGAAAGAAGTACAAGGGTGGGCTTGAAGGTAGCATACCTCAGCCTGTGGTTGGCAGGTTATGTTACAGATTGGTATCAAAGATTCTGGTTGAAACACTGGGCTAGTATGGGATGGGTCTACTGGCCAGAGTCTCGTGGCTGAGATCGAATTCTGACCATGAAGTTGAAAATATCAGGAGGAATGGCATTGTAGAATTTATGTAGGAGATAGAACATTAGAGATCCTTTGTAAGGGATCGAAGGATAATGACCGTCCCTTTCGAATTAAGGAGCGATCGCCACTATGGGATAAAGAGAGATCCAAGATTGTTGGATCAGAGGGAAGGTGAATAATTGTCATCCGATGAAAGCGAAGAAAAAGTTTGAGTAGGTTTAAGTCACGACCGTCAGATCTCATTGAAGGGAGATCGACGATGGGGAGCCATTGCAAGGATCGGGAAGGAAATGAAAGTTTCTGCAAGTTGTGAGCCTGCAATCACTCAGGATCATTGATCTTGCTAGATCGACAGATCAACGATGGATATCAATCCCGCTATTAATGAGCATCTTTGCATTGTAGGGATCGGCAAGGAAATTAAAGAGTGAGTGAGTTGAATCTCCGTAATCACTCGTGGTCATTGATTCAAGAAAAGGGACATGTGTTGACAGATCATCTAGTTTAGAAGTTTATCATTCAGGGGAAATGGAGTGTGTTGATGCACAAACTCTCGAAGTCCTAAAGTCTGGAGTTCATCCTAAAATGACATGTGTCAGTAGATTGGTTAGTTCGAAAGTTCAACGTTTGGGGGAAATGGAGTGTGCTAATGTGCAAACTCCTGAAGTCTCGAAGTTTGGAGTTCATCCGGACCATTCATAAAAAAAGAACATGTGTTGGCAGATTGGCTAGTTCAGAAGTTCAGAGTTCGGGGGAAATGGAGTGTGCTGATGCGAAAAATCCAGAAGTCCCGAAGTCTGGAGTTCATCTAGACCGTTCATAAAATAAGGACATGTGTCGAAAGATCGGCTAGTTCAGAAGTTCAACGTTTAGGGGAAATGGAGTGTGCAGATGCACAAACTTCCGAAGTCCCAAAGTCCGAATTTCATCCAGACTGTTCATCAAAAAAGGAAGTATGTCAGTAGATTGACTATTTCAAAAGTTTGGCGTTTGGGAGAAATGGAATGTGCTGATGTGAAATCTCTCGAAGTCCTGAAGTTCATCGACCGTTGGATAGAGCGGTGGGTTTCTGCAGTGTTGAGGACTGTCATATTTGCACATGGGTGATGGCGAGTCATAGATCTCACAACGGTTTGAGAGTTCAGTGTTCGAGAGGAACGAAGTTTGCTAAGGTGAAATATTCTGAAGCCTTGAAGTCCGGAGTTAATCCAGATTGTTCGTTAAGGGAGACATGTGTCGACAGATTGGCTAGTTCAGGAATTCAGAGTTAGGGAGAGTTGGAGTGTGCTAGTGTTGAAACTCCCAAAGTTTGAAGTTTCGAAGCCTGAAGAGCCGAAGTGGTGGGGCATGATGATGTCACCTGGAGGTGACGTGGACCCTGGAAGGTTAAGAAGTTTGAAAATTTAGAGTTCGAGAGATTTGAGGAATTTAAGAGTAAAATCTTACGAAGTCCGAAATTTCGAAGTGATGTGGCTCGATGACGTCACTTGGGATGATGTGGAAACATGGAATGTGTGCCATGTGTCAGTGAGTTTTGAACCTATGGAATATGGAAATGTCAGTTAGAACGTGATACATGTCACCCGCTTGATTTGGGCCACATGTCCTCTTCTAGTATTTCACCATGTGGCGACAGATCGTGCACTCCGGAGGAAAAAGATGTGATAATTTTCATTGGGTCAAGAACTCCTGAAGGTTGGAGTACATATCGACCCTTGATCCCTAAAGACACATGGCAATAGATATCATAGTTCAGAGACTTGGTACTCCAGAGGTTTTCAAGTCTCTACGAGTGAAAAGTACCAAAGCCCGAAGTCGCAAAGGCACCCAAACCATCGATTTAGGATCCCTTCAGGACCTTTCTCAACCGTTGAATCAAGAAGTGGAAGGACAAGGTAAGCACTTCGACGAATTGTCACCCTGGGGGAGTTGAGCAGCGTGGGAACTAATGTCCCAGACCCCCAGAGCACCAAATTAATAGAGGACCATCCATGCCAACACTTGATTAAGTTGCAAACCATCGATATCGTGAAGCCTCTAGATGGGGGAGGGATCGTCCATTTGATGGGGGATTAAATCTCGACCGTCCGATCCTTGTGGTGGAGATAATGGAGATTTTGGAAAAGGGTAACTCTGGGAGGAAACATGAATTAAAAACAGAGAACCTTTGAATTTTTGATGTCCCGAAGCTCTGGATAAGCGTGTTTTCAACTAAGCGCAGGGTCATGACTATGGTCACATGCATTTGAGAGCTGAGGGAAGAAGGGATAATGGTTGAATTGTTTTTTTCAAGACAAAAAAGTGCTAAGAAAGGATTTAGCCCACGGTTTTGAGTCGTGGTCACTTGTAACCTGGGTTGAGGGAAGCACCTGCGCAGAATGAAATTCTGTGTTAGCCAAGGATGAAAGGACATTGTTATTTTGTGGAGAATGGGGATATATTCTTCATGAATTGAGAAGAAAAAGGACCTGTAGCATTGTTTGGAAAATTTATTTATATGCTTAATTCTAACAAAATGGTCACTTGCACATTTTGCAGAACTAAGAGATTTAAACATATCATCTCGAAATGAATATTTGAGAGATGGAAGAAGGTGAGGGATCCTCCAGCCGTGATAGATAGGCCGAAGGCCAGAATACCATAGTTGGTAATGCAGAGATAGAGTCCAATGGAGCAAGGGAAGAGGAGAGAAAGAAACATTGATAGAAACTGTAAGAATCCTGAAAACAGTAGTGTAGAGCTACAAAGCAGACAATGAGAGGCTAATGAGAGAGAAAATTTAGATAAATGCTCAAGTGTTGCAGAGCTTAGACCAATTGCAGAGGAAAACAAAGAATGGTTCCTTGCAAGGGGAAGAAGGCAGGTTTCATGAAATAAGAGATGATCATGGAAGAGATGGTTATTCAAGAAGTGCTAGTAGAAATCATAGACACCACTCGCCTCCTTACTCAGTAAGAAATTTTTATGCATCTGAAGATTCCACAAGTAGTCCAGAGGTGTCTCTTGTTAGGCACCAAAGAAGAATACATGAATTGGACAGTTTGCAAGGAGAGTTGAGGAATCTCAAGCCACCATCCTTTGATGGTGAAAGAGAAAGGGAAGATGATGCCGAGGCATGGTTTCTTGGACTCGGGAGATATTTTCAATTTCATAAATATTCATCAAACCTAGAAGCCATAATTTCCACCTACCATTTACACGAGAAAGATGCAATGTGGTGGGATCAATTGAAGCAATTTGAACATATTAATGAGAGTAGGATCACTTGGAATCAGTTCAAGAAGTACTTCCATAAGGAGTACCTCTCAGAGAATTTCTATGACAAGAAAATACATGAGTTATTTGAACTCAGGCTGGGAGGCATGACTATGGAAGAATATGAGAAGAAGTTCTTGGGGTTGTTAAAGTATGTCGGGTTCATTAATGATGAGAAGGTGAAAATACAGATATTGCTAAGTGGACTACCAACCTTTTATAAAGAAAATATTAATTATGATGATCCCAAGACCTTTACTGAGGCCATCAGAAAGGATACGTACCTGTATGAGCAAGGCTAGGAAAGAGAGTCCCTGCAGAAATATTGGAAGGATATGAAGAAGGAGAAGTTCTATTAGAGGAGGAAAGTATTCAAACCTCCCTTCAATAGGAATGAGCCTAATAGAAATTATCAAGATCAATATTTTAAGGGTGAATCCAAGAAAGAAGGCTCCTTGGGAAAAAGGGGAAGACCACCAATCCAATGTTGGGGATGCAAAGAATATCACATGTACAAGGATTGCCCACACAGATAGGACAGAGTGAAGATTGTGCACAACTTCCAAGAGGCTACAACAATTGACAATATGGGAAAGATTTATGCATCTTTAGATGATCGAAAAGCAGAGTACTAGTACAATATGATCAAGGTGGAAGGTAAGATAATAAATTAGTCTATTTCTATTTTAATTGATTCAGGAGCAAGTCATTGTTACAACGATCCTAAAATAGTGGATAGATTACATTTGGAGAAAAGTAAGCTTGGAAATCAATTTTGGTTCAGTTAGCCACTGGAACCAAAAGGAGAGTCCATGATATGGTCAGAAGTTGTTCCATAATTCTTAATGGTGTGAATCATAGATGATTTTAGGGGCTTTCGCAAATGGGCTAATTTTCCATGGTTTTTCCCAAAAACATATTCGCCAATTTCCATTTTTTCTAAATAAAAGTATCCCAAATTCCATAGAATAAAATTATTTTACCTTAAAAATCGCCAAATTTTGATAGAAACTATATAAAATCCTTAGAAATTTGAATATATTTACCAAACTATCGCCAACTATATTACATTTTTCATATTAAAGACTAGTCAAATTAGCACATGTTTCTACATTTTAATATAAAATTTCATCCTTAAAATCATCCTTGGTGTGAATACTAGTGTTGATCTAAATATCATACCCTTGGGGTATTATGATATTCTAATTGGAATAGATTGGTTGGACAAGCATCATGCTATCCTAGATTTTCATAGCAAGACATTTACCTGTCTTGATGGAGATGGAAAATAGAACACTGTGAAAGGAGTTCCAAGACCCATCTCTATAAGGGAGATTTCATCCTTACAGCTGAAGAGATGTTTTAGAAAAGGATGTCAATTGTATGTAGCTCACGTGGAAGAGCTATAAAATAGAAAGGGGCCAAGCCTTGAATATATCTCAGTACTACAGGAATTTGAAGATGTATTCCAAGAAATACGAGGGTTTCCACCAAGAAGGGAGATATATTTCTCAATTGATTTAATGCCCGGAGCTGCCCCGTTGTCAAAAACACCTTACAGAATGAGCACACCAGAGTTAAAAGAATTACAAATGTAGTTGGAGGAATTGTTGAAGAAAGGGTACATACATCCAAGTGTTTCACCTTCGGGAACACCAATACTTTTTGTCAAAAAGAAGGATGGAACCTTGAGGCTGTGTATTGGATTTCAACAACTAAATAAGTATACTATAAAGAACAAGTATCCTCTACCCAGAATTGATGACCTATTTGATTAGCTAAGAGGAGCAAAGATATTTTCAAAGATTGACATGAGGTCAGGATACCATCAGGTAAGGATCAAGGAAGAAGACATTCATAAGACAACCTTTAGGACCAGGTATGGGAATTATGAATTTGTAGTGGTTCCATTTGGAATGACCAATGCACGAACTGTCTTTATGTGGTTAATGAATGGTATATTAAGAAATTATTTGGATAAGTTTTTCATAGTATTCTTGGATGGCATACTTGTCTATTCCAAGTCTGAGGAGGAGCATGAAAATCACTTAGGGTTGGTATTGCAAGTGTTGAGAGAACATCAGTGGTATGCCAAGTTGAGTAAGTGTTATTTTTTATCAAAAGAAGATCCATTACTTGTGACACATTATTTCAGAGCAGGGCATAACAGTAGATCCAGAGAAGATTGAAGCCATTAGAGGATGGCAAACACCCAGAAATGTGTCAGAAGTCAGATATTTTATGAGATTAGTTGGTTACTATAGAAGATTCATAGTAGGGTTCTCTAAGATTTCTAATCCCATCACTTCTTTGTAAAAGAAGGGAACTAAATTTGAATGGACACCTAAGTGTGAAGAGAATTTTAATCTGTTGAAGGAATTACTTACTAGTGCACATGTGTTAAAGATTGCTGACCCAAATGAACGTTGTGTGGTATGTACAAATGCATGTAAGGAAGGACTTAGGGGAGTCCTCACACAAAATGGACATGTCATTGGTTATGAGTCCATAAAGATTAAGGAACATGAGAGGAAATATGCCACACATGACTTGGAACTTGCTTCCATTGTCCACGCCTTGAAGATGTGGAGGAATTATCTCATGGGGAAGAGATTTGAATTAAGGACAGACCACATTGGCCTGAAGTATCTTTTTGAACAACCAACCTTGAATTCTAGGCAAACAAGATGGATGGAATTTTTAAGTGAATATGACCTCAATATCAAGCATATAAAAGGAAAAGAGAATAAAGTTGCCTATGCGCTTAGTAAAAGAGTGCATCTCATGCATGCTACTGTTGTTAGTATGCATCATTCAGAGTTGAAGAGCAGAATTTTTGCTGATCTTGTCACATATTAGCATTACTTACA
>JASDQU011103335.1:10977-27731 GCA_032191745.1 Picea mariana
GGTATGCACAATCAAGGTGAGAGATATGATTTTTATTGTGTTTGTTGTAGAAAGAATGGGTCACATGAAGCAAATACATGCATAATCCCTTAGGATAATATAAAAGAGAATAAATATCATAAATAAGACGAAGGTAAAGCAATAGACCTGGCGAATGGTAAAGCACCTAAATCTACTCATTATATTTTTTCCCATTGAAATATTGGAGTAACTGGAGACTTGTTTAACACTTTATTTTCTTCTTAGAGAGATGTATTGTTGCTTGAAATAAGTGCAACATGCCACATGAACTTCAAATACTTATTTGAATATTTCAATGAAAATCTAGATGGTATAGTCTATTTTGTAGATAAATCAAATCTTAAACCTTTGGGAATTGGCACCATCGGGCTTAAATTGCCTAGACTCCCATATTTTCTTCTACATGATGTGTTCTATATTCCCTTAGCTATGAAGAAATTTTTTGTATCGTGTGCACATTCGATGAAAAGGATACTCTATTCATATCTTCGGAGACAAAGTTGAAATAAGGAAAGATTTTGATAACATGGTTATTATGACATGAGTGTAGGATGGAAGTATGTTGAAGTTGAAAGGGACATATGCTCGTGCAGAAAATTCGGCATACCTGTCTCACCAAGATAAAGGTAAAGTTCCATATAGTCTCTTATGGCATGCTATATTTAGACATATTAATTATGATAGCCTTTGTTTGTTGAAAAAGAATGGTGTTTCTGTTTTGTCTACTATTCCTAGGAAATTGAATAAATGTGATGCTTATATCCTTAGAAGACATAGCAAACAACCTGTCCATGATTCCACTTCCAAAGCACGTAGAAAACTTGGATTGATAAATTCTATTTTGTGTGGGCCCATGCATGTTCCATCTGCTAATGGAAATAAATATATCATGTCTTTTTGTTGATGATTATACCAGGATATGTTGGGTGTACATGTTGAAAGAAAAATCATAGGCTTTCGAAACTTTTAAAATTTTTCATGTATGGATAAAAAATAAAGCACAATCACATATTGGCACTCTTCGTACTAATGATGGAAGAGAATAAAATATAATGAATTTGAAAACTATCTTCTCCAACATGGGATTCAACATCAAATCATAGTTCCATACAATCCTTAACATAATGGTGTAGTTGAAAGAATGAATCTAGGACTCTCTTAAATATGGTTCATTCCATGATGTTTTTCAAAAATGTGAAATTAATGTTTTGGACTGATGTAGTTCTATGTGTAGTATATGTGAAAAAACAAGATTCCATCTCATGCTCTTGAGAACAAGATTYATGAAATGTGGTATGGCCGCATTCCTTCGGTGAGGCATCTCAAAGTCTTTGGTTCCACATGTTATGCCTTAATTACTAAGGAKAAAATAAACAAGCTTGATGCAAGGAGTCAGAAGTGCATCTTCTTGGGGTACTCAAAAATCACCAAGTCATATCGTCTTTATGATGATTTAAACAAGAAGTTCATTCTTTCAAAAGATGTATTTTTTCTTGAATCCTCCAAGATTGACAAAATTGTTGAGTGGCAGCTTGATCATCTAGATAGATTCACTCATGTAAATACATATCATGAATTTTTTGATGAGATTCCACATCTTGAAGGGGGGGTCCCTATCTTGGATCGATCTATGGAATCTCCTTTTGAAGCACCATCTTCCCCTCATGAAAAATTTATATCCCATCAAAACTTGAAGTTCATTTGGATTATGTGAATGAGAGGATTGAAACACTAAGCCTTGATGAGAATTCAACACCATCTCAATCAATTGAGAAACATGGACCATCTCAGAATGGTCCATCAAAGTGGCTCATAAATACACTTGAAAGTGTTCATCTTATTAATGAGATTTTTGTGGTTGGGATTTTTAGTGTTGATCGGACTAGCCATGGTGTTCATCTTGATGAGGTAAAAAAGACAAGAACCCAAAGTTCTACAAGACAAGATGGAGGTGTTGTATATGATATGGTTGTTTCATATGAATGTTATTTGAATTTATCTACTAAATTTGAACCAAACTCCTTTGAATAAACCACTTCTCATGAATAGTGGAAAGAATCCATGCAGAAGGAGTATGATGCTCTCATCAAGAATGGGACATGGAAGTTGGTGTACCCTCCATTTAGAACCAATCCAATTGGTTGCAAGTGGGTCTTCAAGAACAAGTACAAATCAGATGGCTCACTTGACAAGCACAAAGTGAGGCTTGTGGAAAAATGATTTGCATAGAAATAAGGAGACATTTTCCCCCACAACAAAATGGGCTACCATTTGTACTCTATTTTTCTTAACAAAATAGAATGGATGGAAAGTTCATCAAATGGGTGTGAAGATTGTTTTCATGAATGGAGACTTGAAAGAGAATGTCTTCATGTCTCATCCAAAAGGTTTTTTTGTGAAGGGACAAGAAAATAAAGTATGCAAACTCATCAAATCCTTCTATGGTCTAATGGCCTAAAACAAGCACCGCGAGCCTGGTATGAAAAGCTAACTGAGCATCTTCTGAAATTGAATTTCAAGCACTTTAATATCAATGATGCTACTCTATTTGTCAAGAAATTTGGAAATATTTTTTTATATCTTGTAGTGTATGTTGATAATATGGAACAATTAAAGTTATATTACATCCTTAAATAAATAATTGAATAAAGTTTTTGAGATGATAGATTTGGGAAATATTCATTATGCATTGAAGTGCCCCAAAATTGAAAGTACATATTCATTTCCCAAAAGAAGTACATTGGAGAATTGTTGAACAAGTTTGGAATGGCTAAGTGTAACCCTCTCATTACTCCAATGGAACAAAATATGAACCTCACATCAAAAGAAGGGAATGAATTTGAGGATGCAACCAAGTACAAACAACTTGTGGGAAGTCTTATCTACCTTACCACCACCAAACTAGATATTTCATTTGTTGTTGGGATTCTTTCTAGGTTCATGCAAAAACCTTTTGAAGCAAATTGGTTTGTTGCAAAAAGAGTTCTAAAATACTTGAASGAAACTCAAGATGTTGGACTCAATTATTCTAAAGTGGAAAATTTGAACTTGATTGGATATTATAATTCAGACTTTGATGGGGATAAATAAAATGGAGTGTCAACTCCACAATATCTCATGAGTCTTGGATCAGCATCTATCTKTTGGAGATCACACAAAAAATCAGTTCCAAAAAATTCCACAACRGAGAGAAAATATGTGGAAGTTTGAGAAGAAACAAAGGAGATTGTGTGTCTTAGGAAAATACTTGAAGATTTGTAGGAGAAACAGGTGAATTATACTCCTCTTCTGGTTGACAATACTTCTGCAATCAAGTTGGCCAAGAATCCTAGATTCCGTGATTAAACCAAGCACATCAAAATAAAGTACCATCTAATTCAATATCATGTAGAGGCCAAGACTATTCACTTGAGACATTGTTCTGCAAATGAGCAAATTGCAGACATCTTCACCAAAGCGTTTGGAAGAGAAAAACTTGAAAAAATCATAATGATGATTGGACTCACAAACACCCCTTAGGATTAAGAGGGGGAATGTTAGATACCTAATCCTTAGGGATTGAGATACTTTGTAAATATTATTTAGGAGAAATATGAAGATCCATGGGTGAATAGGAAGAGTCATTCGGACCTCTTGGAAGATGAAACTAAAGGTCTCCTCACTTTGTATTTATGAATGTCTCATGTTAATTAAAATCACCATCCATGGAGTTAATCATTTTCTCTAGCCATACCTATTCTGGTAATTGTGTTGATGATATATTCTAATGTTGTTTTCTTCATTGCTATATATTCTTACATTTTTATTTTAAATTATTTGTAGTAATAGATAGTTGCATCTATGTTATAATCTTATGAATGATACAACATTAGTTTAATGATGAATGAAAGGAATGGATATATTATTTATTAGAGTATGAAGGTAGAAATGGTTGTGACAATCCTCTATGAATTTCTCTTATCCATCTGAAGTCTTGGCAATGCACCTCAAATGAGACTTTCCCTATCCTCGAAGAGTGATATGTCAATGATAAACTACAATCCCTTTGTTGGATTGTTGTGGACCTTTGTATGTTATTTCAATCCAACAAATGGTTACGTTATCGATACATCACAATAAAAATTTAGGGGATCATGAAAAAATGAAAAAAGAAAAATAGAAAGGAAGAACTTCAACACCTATTTGATGAGAAGACAAATCTCTTTCTTAGACAAAATGCTCCTCTAATTAGATGGACGCCATGGAAAATCAAGGACCAAAAACTATTTGATGATCTCTATAAGATACTATGGATCAAATTTCATGCGACCTTGTTTGAATGGATATAACGACATGAGGTGAACCCTAGATATCGATAGTGGAGAGAAAGCAAGGCCATAACCTAGATTGCTCAAAATTTGATTGTATTACAAAGTTGCAACACCTTGTAGCAAGAGTTGTAGATTTTTTGATCAAATGTACAATAGAAATAGAATCTTATGTTGTGGATTTTATAGGAGAAAAAAGTTAGTGGTATTCATGGGATAAAGATCAGTAGTTTATGAGAGGGACAAGGGGAAATGTAGTAAAATAACTTTCTCCTTGGGTAAATATGTTCTCAGTGGAAAAATACGTGTTTCCTTTCACATTGAAGGAGATGGAAGCATAAGTTCCAAGTGATGGGTGTGATGGGATGGTGTTAGTCAAGTTGGAATTTTGGAAGGGGTAGCAAGAAACCATGGAGGAAGCCAAGCAAGAGAGAGAGTGGAAATGAACTTGAGGAATTTTGTGATAACCAACCAATTATGGTTAAGACGGATGAGATTGATTCATGAACATAGAGGARCATTGCAAAGGGATATAAGCAATGGAGAYAATAGTGACTCGTGACTCTAATAATCAGAAAATCTTAGGAAAATATGAGAGAAATTTGGTTGGTGGTTACAAGAAAGAGTTTTGATGGTAGATGAAGACCCCATTGAACAAATGGGAGATTGGAGAGGCAGCCACAAGCTTAAAGGGAAAAGATAAAGGAGCATTGAAGGTGGATGCAAGAGTACAAATGGACGGGTCAAAAACACTACAATAGAAGGCTACACATGATGATACATCTAACGAACTAATTAATGGGACTCTTGACACAAAACCACAACCTAATGATTCCATTGTTGATATATTATGACCATTCGACAAGAAAGGAGAAGAACTAATGGACATGGTAAAACCAAAAGAAAATGGATCCAAAATAACACCTACACCACCCCTTGCACATTCTAATAATAATGAGGTAACCATAAATATTGTTAATCCAAATCTTAGAATATAAAACTATAGGCAAAGTAAATAAGGAAATCTAACAAGTAGTAGTATATGTCTATCAAAGTGGTAAAGATTTAACTAACAATAGTCCACAGCCTCCTTTCGAATAAAAGATTGAACCTAATTGTTCAACAAAGACAAACAGGAGTTGTGTTTATTAAAAATTCCAGTACCAATATGGAAAAAACACAACTTGGTTCCACGTTGCAATTGCCAAAGTTCTAAGACAAGGGAGATGGAGATGCCAAGCAACATTGAATTTTAATGTGAAACAATATGGAGTTCTAAAAATATTTTGACTATTGAAACAAAGTTAGTTGGGTTTCAAACAAGGTTACAAGGTAACTCTTTACAATGGAATATGAAATATGTATAGAGAACTCCACACTACATCAGTAGGATGWTGAATGAGATCAAACATCATAGAGTTAGAGAAACCAAAAATAGAGCAACAATATTGCATCGAGATGAAAGACACTAAGAAAATTGTGGGGGATATTGCATGGAGTATGAACATAGGTTTATATATTTGATGATTAGACTACCCTACTAGATCCATAACACTCAACATAAAGAGTAGTTCATTAGATGACTCCTACCTCTCACAAGGACTCCCTTGATGCAACAAAGATGAATTTCATGAAGAGAAGCTCTATAAAAAACAAGGAGAATTGAATCAATGGTGGGATATATTGACACCTCTCTCGATAATTTTATGGTCATCCTATCTTTCAACACAACTCCAGATATGTTGCAAGTTCAAAATAAATTGTTAGCTCTAACAAAACAAATACAAGAATTGGTCAGGACTAAAACAAATTGTGAACAAGGAAGGTGTACCATATGTAAGATAGAAGGACACTTAGTGAATGAATTCCCCAGTCTGAGAGGGGAATATGGAACCAACTCTATATTAGGCCCATTCCCAAGTTGACCATTGAATAAATACTATGAATTATGCATGACATATAGTCATCTCTCACAATTATGTCCTATTATACATCAGTACTCATAGAACTTAGTTACCTTGTTATGTGACTTATGTCTAATAAACACATATAACATAAAAAAAAAAAAATTACAAAGCTTTACAAGCCCTAGTAGAGAGGTTTTAAAACATCTCATTTAGAGTTTAGGAGAGTACCAATGAYAATCCAAATGGTGGTATTGGTCAAGGAAGAGGAGATTTCAGAAAGAGGTCGTAGTGAAGGTAGAACTGGACCTATCTGATGTTATAGTTGTTATTAGATATGCCACATATCACGAAATTATCCTCTACTAAGAATAACGAGATGTGAACACTACAAAACCACAAGGCTTGATACATATGATTGTGTTGACCTCCTAAAAATGTGGGAGGACAAATACAAACAAAGGAATACTAAGTTAGTTATGTCAACGCTAAGAAATTTTGAAGTCTCAAAGCGAGAAGTACTTGTTACTTGCCTATTGCCTTAGATAGAGTTAATACAAGTAGAAAGGTATCCTTATCATTTACCATAGCAAGCAAGCATGGATAGGGTTGCAATAGGGTTGTTAGCTCTACAGGACAACAAAACTTACTTAGCATAGAGAGGGTTACTGATATGCCTTAGAGAGGGTTGTAACAAGCAGAAAGGGAACTTATCGTTTACCATAGCAAGGTACTATTTTTGTAACTAGAGGAGGTGCTCGCACTAGTGGTGACCAAAGTTTATAACCGCCATTTTTGTATAGTAGTGCTAAATAACATGGGATTTGATGCAGCAAAGAAAAAACAAATTTACAGATAAGTTGTAGACATCCTACAGGAAGATACAACTACAACTAATGGAAAGACTAATGTGAAAACAAGTGATACTAACCATAAATATTTCCAAGAAGAAGGTTGCAACAAAAGTTTTGTGACAACCTAGGAAACAAGGGACTCATGGAATGACTTTCTCAAAACATTTCTTAAGGTATTTGGATAATTACCACCTGTCAACTATATTTCTACAAACCCTTACTCAATCCATCAAAGGAGATTGGTTGGAACAAGAAATCAACACCCCCTTTCTAGAGAGGTACTCAATTATGGTCGGGAAGAAGAAGAGAATCAAAACGAGTAGGGATTTAAGACTCACAACTAAAATTGTAGGATTAATGTTAGATATGTGATACTGGATTTGGGCACTAATATAAACATCTTACCAAATAAATCATGAGAACTTATGGGAAACTCAAAGTTAGTTTTATCTCCCATTCATTTGTGACTTGCAAACTGATACAGAATATACCCCATCAATGGATTAGAAAAGTTTGGAGTAGCCCTCGCAATACTGAAACTACTCCGGATTATTTTCGGAACTAAATGAAAGCAAAGATATTACAATGAAATACACATAAAAATTGCTAGAAACAGAGAAATACAACAATACATTATTTCTATTAATGAAAGAAATGTACACATACTGTAAAAATACAGAGTGCAAGACTTGCTAGAATGGTGGTAGCTTTATCTCTGAGAAGAGATGTGACGGCTACGCTCATTCACAAGAAGGTGATAACAATAAGGCTTTAAAGGACTTTTTATGATAAAAATGAATGCCAAAACCCTAGACATCCAAAAACCTAGCCCTAGGAGATGAAGCGCTAAAATTCAGGTGGGCCCCATTGGGGTAAGTTAGCACATTAACTTCTCGGGGTCGTGACTTTTGCATACGATCATCGTTTTAGGCATGTGATAGCCCGTTGGAAAGTTATTTTCAAGAAATATGCATTATGGCATCAAACTCTAACTCTGTCTATAGTTTGACTGTGTCAAGCCAAGAAAACACTATTTAGAGCCCCAAAATGGACCTGGAAGTACAAAAATATGTACTAACATGAAAACTTCTAAAATAAGCCAGTTGTAATAGGTGGGCGGCCACCAATATCCACCTGGATGTTGTGTAGGGCTTCAGGACATCCCTTTAAGTGCAGAACCCATAATTACAAAGAAATGTCCACATTATAGAGAAACGTGCTAAACTGGAATCTGTCAAGATGAGCCAATTGGAATTTGGAATAGGTGGGTGGCCACCAATATCCACCTGGATAAAGCCTCCACCCTTAGGAAGTAATGGTCTCCATTGTGTTGAGTGCCTGTGGAAGAGGGAAAATCGTTTTCTAAATCTGAATCTTGGTGAGTTGTGTGCCTTGCTGGAGAAGTTGTGTTGCTTGGTCTGTGGAAGGTTGTCATGAACTTGTTGTTGGCGAGGTTGAATTTGTCCCACCAACTTGTTGTCTCTGGGCTTGATAGGGCATTAGGTAGGCACCATTATAGGTGAAGAAATAATATTTTCTTTCTCTTCTACAATCTGCTTGTGCTTGATAGAAGGTGTAGTGGTTGTAGTGGCCTTATGCACATCCTTTGAATAGATTGTGAAAAGGATGAATTTTGCAGTATGATAGATTGCCTTCCAGCACTATTTTGGTGGAACGGTAGTCAGAACTACCTCTGGTATCCTATAGAGCTGACCACCCAGAGTAATAATTACACTACGGGGTTGAGACTCATAAACAACATGACGTTTCCACATATATGGTTGGCCCAAAACAACATCACAGACATCAAGAGGGGAAACATCACACACTACCTCGTCCTTGAAGGGTTGGATACCATAGGACATGAGGCATTGTTGGATGACATGAATATCTCATCCCTAGTGAAGCCACCCTATGTTGTATGGCCGTGGGTGTGGTGTTGTCGACAAACTCAACTATTTGATGACCTCAGCTGATATGAGGTTCTTCTGGGTATCACTATCAACAATGAAATGCAACAGGGTCCCCTTCACCCACATATGTGAATGGAAGAGGCGCTCCCCCTCTGAAGGATATGTTGGTTATTATGGTTGAATTTTTGCAGTCATGATAGTAGAAGTAGGGTCTGCGTCGATGATCTGTATTTTTTCAATATTTTCATGATCAGATTCTGAATCAGGGTTCGACTCCTTGTCTTTGACCTCGGCCACCAATGATTGTTTCGAGCGACATTCATTAGTTTTGTGCAAGGGGATTTTGTATAATTCACACCACTTCCAATGTCATTCTTCGTCTTTCCTTAATTACCCTTCCTTTCTGGTGTCTTGGATTGGTTTTCATAAGGTTGTTGGTTAGAGTTTTATTTACCATGCTTTGGTTGTTGCGGATTACAAACTTGAACTCTCATTTGTTCTAGTGCCTAAATTTATGCTCGATTTTGACAGCATATCAATAAGCAGCGCCCAATGATGATATGTTTAGGAAATCCATTTCAGTTTGGATGTACCTATGCAAAGCCCCATGGTATTTCAGAACTAGATGTCGCTTAGAGTCTTTGATACCCAGCTTGGTGCACAAGGTATGGAAGTTATTTGTGAACTCTGACACCCTTTGGCTCTTCTCCTTCCACAGTGTGGTCCATCTCATGTACTGATCTTCATAGTTATCAACCAGGTAGTATTGTTCCTTAAATGCATCCACAAAAAACTCTCAATTGGGCTCGGCCCCATATATTATAGATTCCTCTGTGGAACGTTTCTCCTAGTAAGTTTCCCACCAATGTTTGACATGGGGGAGAGCCTTGAGGAGTGCGAAGGTGATCTTTTTCCTTTCAGAAAAATTGTGAACAAAGAAATAACCTTCTAGCAGATTCAATCATTTTTCTAAGGCATCTTCATCTATCTGACCTTCAAGTACGGGAATATAAAAATTAACTTGTACCTTGAAGGGAGAGGTTCCTCCATAGTGGAAAATTGATGAAGATGCACCTGTTTCTATCGGCAAGCATTGAAGGATGTGGGAAAAATTCTCTATCATTTCGTCCCTCTGTCGCACGAGAGATTGCTCAAGCAACAAGTTAATAGAATCTTATGCTCCACCATTTTTTTTTCTTCCGCCATAGAGGGTTTCTTGGGTGTGCGAGAGTGATTTTCCTCAAGAGATACAAGCTCGAGACCCAACTTGCTATACTCGGACCTCGTTGGGGACATGCAATGAAAAACAATCAAGAGCATCCTACTCTGATACCACTGATCCAGATTATTTTCGGAATGAAATGAAAGCAGAGATATTACAATGAAATACACAAAAATTGCCAGAAACAAATAAATATAACAATACATGATTTATATTAATGAAAGAAATGTACATAGACTATAAAATACAGAGTGCAAGACTCGCTAGAATGGTGGCAACTTTATTTCTGAGAAGAGATGTGACGGCTACGCTCATTCAAAAGAAGGTGATTACAATGAGGATCTAAAGGCCTTTTTATGATAAACATGAATGCCAAAACCCTAGACATCTAAAAACCTAACCCTAGGAGATGAAGCACCAAAAGTCATGTGGGCCTCATTAGGGTAAGTTAGTACATTAACTTCCTAGGGTCATAACTTTTGCATACGATCTCCGTTTTAGGCGCATGATAGCCCATTGAAAAGGTATTTTCAATAAATATGCATTATTTCGTCAAACTCTAACTCTGTCTATAGTTTGATTGTGGCAAGCCAAGAAAGCATTGTTTAGAGCCCCAAAACGGCCCTAGAAGTACAAAAAGATGTATTAACATGAAAACTTCCAAAATAAGCCAGTTGGAATAGGTGGACAGCCACCAGTATCCACCTAGATGTTGTGTAGGGATTCAGGACAACCCCATAAGTGGAGATCCCAAAATTACAAAGAAATGTCCCCATTACAGAGAAACGTGCTAAATTGAAAGCTGTCAAGATGAGCCAGTTGGAATTTGCAACAAGTGGGTGGCCACCAATATCCACTTGGATCATAAACAATAGTTGATTTTGGTGTTATAGAGATATTAAATGAGAAATACTTGCATCCTTCACTAGTCAAAATCGAATGGGCATATGACAACGATGCAATCATTAATGTACAAAGAGTAAAAAGAGGAAAATTCCATTTTGACGCTGAGGGAGCTAGAGTCATGCAATAAATTGATCAATATTGGGGACCTTATTACATTGAGCCCACAGAAGAAAACATCAAGGAGGACATGGTTGATCATATCTACACCCTCACTGCAAGTTAAGGGATGAATATGTTGATCCTATGGCAAACAAAGTTGTCAGTTGGTGTAGTATTTTCTATTTTCACACATACTCTAAAGAGACATTTAAAAATTGACAAGAGTGTAACTATGAAATTTATTCCAAATGTTGTGCTTCTATAAAAAAAATTCAAATGGATAGGAATTAAGCTCATGGAAACACCCACATATGGTGGGACTGATGACATTGAATAATTTCTAAACCGAACGAAACATTGCATCAAACCAAAAAAGAGAATTCCAACACTGGATGTGGTACTAAGAGCCACTCTAGAATTATGGTGGGTGGCACATAAGGATTCACCTCTAAGTTAGGAGCATGTCCAACCTGCAATCAAATATCAATTCGTAAATCCATCTAATGAAGATTCCCATGGAACATACTTTACTGACAACTTCAAGTATGTCATCTCTAAGTCATATCAAGGACAAACATACTCGATAATACATGTGGAAATTTGTATAAACTAGTGTACACAAGTCATACATATTGAGAAGTTGTGGGTGCATATGTTCATTCATAGACTTGGATTGATCTCTAAATGCTAATACATCCATGAAGATATAAGGAGGAATTCTCATTTTGTAAGGAATTCTCATTTACAAGTAAGACTCCATAACTTACCACTATAGTAAGGAATATCAAATTATTCATATTTGATCACAAGTGGCTGGAACAAAATGTACCAATATGCCAAAAACACTAGCATGCTAGAGTTGTGACACCAGTAGAAAGTACCCTTCAATTGCTCAACTAATTTTACAAGGTTGGATAGAACAATCACAATGATGATGACTTAGATGAGTTGTGTCATCTCACCTTCAAAGAAACAAAAGGGGAAAAAACTAAGAAAGATACATTTAATCAATCACATCACCGAATATATCAAGAATCGTTGAAGGTTAAGAAGATCAACRTCATCTTAGAAGAAAATTCAAGATTKTCATCAGTCGAGGATTATTGGGATGAAAAGACAATCCAAGAATTAGAAGTGTTGCTCAATGAGTATAAGGATCTCTTTCCTTAGAACTTTATAGAACTAGAAGGCATCAAGGATGGTTTAGGTGAAATGAAGATAGCCACTCAAGCTAGATGGTACCAAGCCCATCAAGAAAAKGCCCTATGGGATTAACCTTAAAGTCAAGAAAAAGGTCAAAGAAGAGATTGATAAGATGCTAGCAGATCGATTAATATTTTTAGTAGAAGACTCTAACTAAATAATCCCAAGTGTTATCTAGGATAAGAAAAAAGAAATGGGTAGGATCAAAGTATGTGTATATTTTAGAGGACTAAACACAATTTGCATCCATGACCCTTTCCCAACACCATTCAGTGATGAAGTGTTGGACCATGTAACAAGGAATGAGGCAAAATCATTCAAAAATGGGTTCTTTGGGTATCACTAGGTTTGAATTGTAATAACATTGTAATAATATAACAATGTTACATTGTAACATTGTAATAATATATCATGTTACATTGTAACATGATATTACAATTCAAACCTAGTGATACCCAAAGAACCCATTAACCCATTTTTGCAACAGAATGGGAATCCTATGCTTACAATGTCATGTTGTTTGGACTAACAAATGTGCCAACAGTGGTCTCAAGGATTCTCATTGCAACATTCAAGAATTACATACATAAATTCTTAGAAGTATATTTAGATGACTAGTTAGAGTGTGAGCTACTTAAGGAACATGTTACAATGTTGTGTCTTATGTTCAAGATATGTGGACAACTTTATATCTCTCTCAATTTGAAAAAGTGCATATTTTGCACACCAACTGTAGTATTACTAGGTCAAGTTGTTTGATGGGATGGTATTTTGGTAGATCAAGCAAAGATTCAAGTGATTGCTAACTAACCTACTCCGAAAAACATACATACCTTAAGATTGACCTTAGGGCATATAAGCTACTACATAAGGTTCATCATAAAGTACACCTCAATCACAAAACCCATGGAGAAATTGTTGAGAAAGTATGAAGACTTCAAATGGATGCAAGAATGCCAAGCATCTTTTGATATACTAAAAGAAAAAATGAAAAGTGCCCCCATTCCAATTTTTCCAAATTGGACAATTAAGTTTAATGTTCTTATAGATGCCTCAAGCATAGCATTATGAGTAGTGCTAGCACAACCCAAAGCAAACCTGGATCACCCAATCTACTTCGCAAGGCATAAGCTTTCCTGAGTAGAATGCAATTACACCACAACCAAATGGGAAGGTCTTGCAATGTTGTATGCCTTGCAAAAATTTTGACACTACCTATTGGTAGGCCATTTCAAGTTCTATATGGATCATTTAATGTTGAAATACTTGGTATATGGACCTATTCTGGAAGGACACATTTTTTTATGGCTCCTATTGTTCCAAGAATTCAATTTTGAGGTAGTCATCAAGCTAGGTGTTGGACCCCCAATAGTCCCCCTTGATTTTTTTGTAAAAATTCAAGGAGACCCCCTTGACCATTCGAAAATATTGCTTTCATGACATCTTTCTCTATCTTACTTGATCCGAGAATATGATTTTACGGATTATTTTGGTGTGATGGTTGGCTTGTAATGTAATAACTTCACAAAATTGTATCGACTGGATCTTTGGTCTTTTGATAGTCCCTTTTATCGTTTTCTGATTTTTTCTTATTTGAGTGGTTTGCTTGAATTGTGTGAATATTTTGTGATTTAAATGTTTCCACTGGACATTATTACGTTGAATATGCTAACTATTGAAAGTGACTTTAACATTAGTTCTTCATTCTTATATCAATTATTTTTCATTTTGAATTTCTTGATTTTCAACATGAAAATTCAAAACAAGAGTATGAAGGATTATGTGATGCCTTTCAATGATTAGCAAATGGTTTCATAACATGTTTTTTATTTTCAAGTCTTCTATGTTGGTTAATGAATGAAAACTATGGCTATCATCATGATTTGAAAATGGAATCCAATAATAGATTATTATTACTTTTATACACTTGTTCTTGTTTTCCTAATACTATTTGATGATATTTCAAAAAGGAATGATCTCATTTGAACATGATTTAGAGAACTAGATTTTGATAAATAATCAAGACATGACTTGCTTTGGTCTTAGTCTTAATGGTCATAATCCTTATCATGACTTAAAACTATGAACAATGGTTAAATTATGTTTATGTATTTGGACCTTTCATTTGAATTACATGACATTACAAAGGTCATTACTATAAAAGTTCTTGTTACTATCATGTCATGGTTTTCAAGTCATTATTATTATTACTTGGTCATTATGCAAAGTTATGTGCAATTAATTGTTTTAACGAACATTCTTAATAACCACTTAATTCTAAAAATTGAATTGATTACATGTTACACTATGTTTAAGACATGTGGCTAATAAAACAATTGATAATTGCATTGTTTACCATCAATTAAATGGAAAAGTGGCCCAAGAGTTGTCCATTGATTTAAMAATTCATTTTTGTGCATTTGTTTATAGTTTRTTTGTAAAATAAAAATAGATATGAGTTTTWTTTTTRTTTTTTTTATTGTTTTATTATCTCAATAATTAAATATTTGATTTAAAACAATACATAATGGAACATTCCATAGTTATTCTCAAATATTTTTGTTATTATTAGGGTATAATTGGTTTGGTTGTTTTGTTTACAAGATCTCATATTCCAGATCATGGAAGAGAGTTGGAATTGTTGGTTTTGGGAGAATAGTTGCTAAAGGATTGAAATGAGAAAACTAAAAAATCATGTCACTTCTCAGGAGGCGAAATAAAATCTTCATTTCTTGGAAAACGGTAACAAAGTTACGGAAACGCTCGAAAACCCATCTGCATAACGGAGCGAATTACCTTACTCCAGAAACGACATGGTTTGGGAGATACGGACAGATCTTTGACATGGAATTTTCCATATTTTGTGTTATAGTCAGCCTCTAATTTGGCTTTTGTTTGAACGACCCAGGGATATCAGAGATTGATGTTTAACATGAAATTAATTAAATTAAATCATTTTATGTAGTCTGGGCTTATAAAAAAAAGATTAGAGCTCTAGAAAAGAAAGAGGAGCATGGAATAACGAATGGATTTAGGAATGTAATGGGAAGACACTGAATTTCATTTCGTTTCATACTTTTGTTCTCTAAGTAATTTTAGAGTTTTGTTTTAATATAATATCATGTGTTTTCATTTATGTGTTCATTTTCTTCCTTTCATAGCTTTGTAGAATGAAACCTTGGATTTTGTCCATGTTTTATTAATACATTGTTATGATATTAATTTGTGTATCTCTTGTTCCAAAGATTAATATTTTAAAAATATCATCTGTTATCTTAGTTTTATCAATTCTTTGCAGATAAATGCATGTGTAAAATGTATTAGATTTTTTTTATGCAAATTACATGTGTTTAATTATTTCTTTTTAATAAAATATGTTTCATTAATTGAAATAATACATTATTATTCTCCATAAAGGATTAATCTCAAAGTTGCTTCATTACCTTATCTGTATTAAATATACTCTATTTTGTTGAAATTTCTTTCACCAGAATTTTGTTTGACTTAATGCAACATTGTCTGTCCAAGAATTTCTTTTACATGTGGACAATCTAATGGACATTTAAAGGAGAGGATTCAACCATTAGATTGCAACTCTGCTCCTGATTAGGATAGTTTAGTAATTGTATTTTGTCATATTTTGTTTGTATAGTTTGTTTGAATGTAAATTTTTAATTGTAACGATTTAGTTTAAATGCTTTGATCACTTGAATAACTCGTGTCATAAATTACATTCAACATCATTTAGTTTAGTTCGATTGTTAGCTTAGCTTGAATATTATTGTTTCAATATGATTAAAGTTTGAATTATTTGATTTCTTTATTATTTATAAATATTGTTTAGATTTGATTTTCTTGGGATTAAGTTCCATTACATACTTTGAAATTCTCGTTTTCACAAGGCTTCTAGCAAAACTTGTATCTTTGTACATTTTGTAAACTTTGTAATTAAGTGTAAAGTCATCTAATCAAATAGATCATTGTAAATACCAGAAATCTGACAATCGGTAGATCATTTTTCCATCATTTATTAGATAGATCTTTTCACCGGCCAACGAAGCCATTAAACTTGTCAGGGATAGTTACCTTAAAAGGCTTAGGTTACACTTAAACAACCTCGGATCGGACTATTCTCTTAAAGTTGACGAGTGGTCGATATCATCTGTCAACACTAGGGAAGTACAATGTTGGACCAGATCATTTGACCATAATAAGGAATGAAGAATTGGGAGGATCCATAGATGATCAACTCCCATATGCTAACCTCTTTCGGGTAGAAGTTGTGCACAACTCCTAGAATACATTACAATCTTCTTCACTATAGA